>QRDG01000747.1:1006439-1036850 GCA_012064385.1 Puccinellia tenuiflora
TCTTTTGATGCTACCCACTTGGCAAGTCTAGTCGGTTACTGCATAGTTGTGGTCGGGGCTAGTCTTGTGAAGGTTCCGGAGCTAGGCGTTGCTCATGAGTTGGGGACGTGCCGGATTCACTTCGTCATAAGACTTAGCCCGAGTGGTAAGTCGGTAGCTATACAAGGAGTGTCTTGGTAGAGCGGGCGGCTACGGGGGAATAGGTTTGTGCGGCAGGTACCGGCTGTACAAGCTTAGACCCCAACGTGTGGATAAAAGTTGCAACCTCTCGAGAGTGTCAAATCTAGAATCTAGTATTGTTCCTACCTAAGGAACGGTGTTGGGTCCAGTCACACTAGAGTCAGTCCAGTCGAACACGGAGAAATAAATTCACCAAACGGTCAGAGTTGGCCAAGGTTGAATGCGCAGAAACGTGGACCATAGTTGGTCAAAGCTAAGCCTCGAGGTGGACCATAGTTGGTCAAAAGCTGAGCTCGGGTTGGACCAGAGTTGGTCAAACTTGAGAACCTAAGTGTTGAGAATGTTGTTGTGTGGAAATGAGACTCGTTCTCATAACCCACGGTTTTCGTCACAGGTAAGTAGGTAAGTTAAGTCCAACCGTTAAGCTTGGACTCGCACCTGCACCCATGCCATGCCATATAGGACCGTTGGTTACGGTTGATTGAGGATTGATGTCTTGCGAGTACATTCCATGTACTCACCTGGCTTTTCATGTGGCCAGATCCCCCTACCCCCGTCGCCAAGTACCCCTTGTATGAGAACTAGATCCGGTATCCAGGCAGAGCCCTGTGGAGTTAGGCCCTCTTCGTCGCACGCTTCCGCCAATCCGCTGACGCCCTCTGATGAAGTCATGTTCGATAAATAATGTACAAACTGTTGTGTGCGCTAGGGCGCAGCCTTGTAATGAGACCCTTGTAATCCATCGTCGGTTCCCCGACCCCTTAATAAAGTGGTTATGTTCTGTTATCAAGTTGTCATATATTCAGTGCTCCTGGGACTGATATATGGGGTAACTCAATCTCCGGATCGGGGTGCCACAGAGCTTGGTATCAGAGCCTAACTGCCTGTAGGATACCCTAGTTCTAAACGGAGCCTTAGATAGCGAACGTTGCTTTGTTTGCTTGGATTGTTTCTCTATCTGTTTGTGTTTATCTAACCTTGCAACTCACATTTTTGGCGTCTACCCTTGGTACAGATGATGTTTGAGCTACCCGTAGAAACCCCCGCCTGGAACGTTCCCGGCATGCCACAATTCCTCCGCGAGATTTGGGCACACCTCTACCCAACCTCTCCTCCTCCGACCTACCGCGTGCTATGCTCCCGTCGTGATGGGACCCACTCGGAGTTTATCGCCACCGTCTACTTGTGCGCCTCGCCCGTGGGCCAAGGACACATGTACGCCCTCTCCTCCGGGCATCCACCCCCAGGAGACCCGAGCCATCCAAGAAGCTGCCGCAGATGCCATCGTTCTTCTCCGCACCCACGACCCTATCATGAGGAGGTGCCCCCGCTATACACACCTCCCAAGGTTGGATTGGGGCAACGGAGAAGTCCTCTTTCCCAACCCGAGGGATCTCTCTTCAAAACTCACCGCCCTTCTCCGGTACACATCCTACCTCCACCAGTATCTGCACGACACACCTTCTCACGCCAGCATGGCTGCGGTTGAAGCAACAAGAGCACCAGGAATCGGTCCTTCCCACCAGATCCCTCCGTATTCAACCCACCTTCCCCGTACTCTTGACCAGCTGAGAGCAAAACTCGCTTCCACTCCCGCTCGAACCACCGCGTTCCGTAGCTCTAGCGCCCCTCCTCGCTTCTTCACTGGATACACTCAGGAACCTCAGGCCCAGTGTCTCCGCGTCGACATCGGCACACCCTTCCCCTCGTACACCCCCATAGCGCTGGGAAGGAGCATCGACGGCATCGACATCATCGCACCTGCTACTCCCCTCGAGATGTAGTTCTAGACGCTAACTTCAGGAGCAGTAGCGCTTGCATCCCGGTTATGTATCATAGTCGACGATCGCGTAATCTGACACGCGCATGAATAATGTAGGAGTAATGGCTTGTCCCTCGCATACTATTGTGTACCATGTGTCATGTAACCCAACTCTCCGTTGTATAAAAACGCCTCGGTTTTATCTTCTGCTTTTATTTGGATCTTCTTGGATGTTGCATTTCTTTCTCCCCTTATGGAAGCTCATGGCACCCGTCAACCCCACCTTCAACCAACCAGGATGAGGCCCAACACAGGTACAAGTGGCAGCCAAGAAACCCCAATCCGCCGTTCAGCCCGACAAGCCGGCATGGACCCAATGCCCCCACAGCCGCCAACGCCAACCCCACAGGAACCAACTCCAAGCCAGCTATTGTTGATGATGGATGAACGCCACCAGCTGCACATGACTCAAATTATGAGAGAATTTGGCACCTACATGCAAGCACCGAATGCCCCTCGCCCGACCCGGTCCAAGCTGCAAGACTTCCAGCGCACTCGGCCACCCCAGTTCTCGCAGGCCACCAACCCACTTGAAGAAGATGATTGGCTCCGTACCATGGAGAAGAAGTTAGAGATCGCTCGCGTTGATGAGCAAGACAAGGTACCTTTCGTCACTCACTATCTTGAAGGACCAGCCGATGTGTGGTGGGACAATCAGAAAGATATGAGAGGAAATGGAACCACTATCACCTGGACAGAATTCCCAGAAATTTTCCGCAAAGCCTACATACCCTCAAGCCTTATGAAGATGAAGCAGCAGGAACTCCTAGCACTCACCCAGGGCAGCTCCACTGTAAGCGAGTACCTGACCAAGTTCAACGACCTTGCCCGTTATGCCCCAGATGATGTCAACACAGATGAGAAGAAAAAGGACAGATTCCTCCACGGAATGCACCAGGCCATCAAGACTCAGCTCAGCGTCCTACAGTTCCCAGATTTTCAAGCCATGGTAAACACCGCACTGATTTCAGAAAAGGAACACCGCACCATCTATGATTCCCACAAGAGGAAGTTTGAGTCTCGCAAACACCAGCCTGAAGAAGCTCACAAGAAGCCCCGTACCTGGCCACCCAATGCACAGGACACTACACCTCCAACCACTTGGACCCCACCCAGAAAGGAAGGGTACCCCCGCAATGAGTTCTACCACAAGCGTCCACTCGTGGATGACTGCAAGAGGGAAAATTCCTGCTTTAAGTGCGGCAAAAAGGGGCACTACATAGCTGATTGCCCGCTGACGAAGAACAACAATGGCGGTAACAACACTAGCAACCTCAACAACCCTCCCGCCGGAACAATGAAGCCTCCTCAAGTCGCTCGTGTCCACCACATGTCCGTCGAAGAAACCTACGAAGCTTCAGATGTGATGCTTGGTATGTGAACCACCAACGCTAAACTTGCAGTAATTTTTGTTGACCATGGAACTCCCCACTCTCTTGTCAGAAGGTTTCGTTGCAAGGCACCGTTTTATGTTTTTCCCTAGACTTGGACCTAAGCCACGAGTTCACGCGTGAGGAATGTCCCCTTCAAAGTTTGGACAAGCCAGAACGCCACACCCACAGCAGAATCACAAGGATAAATAAGTAAAAAGAGGATAAACCCACCAAATAGGAGGCCCCCGGGAAATGAGAGGATTCTTTGAGAGCAGAATAGCCGTGCCTATTCCATGAGCAACTCGAATCTCGGGGACGAGATTCATTTTAAGGGGGAAAGGTTTGTCACATCCCGAATTTTGGCCCTATAAAAATTTCTTTGACAAAACCAAAATTTGAACTTGGATTTGGATCTTCTGATCTTGGCCCTCTATTTTATTCTACATTTCCAAAACCCCCAAGATTCCCCCAAATATTTGTCTTTTCTTTAATACAAAAGGGACCTAAAACCTAGCCTTCCAAAGGAGCCATACCAAGGGTGACTTCAAAAATTCCCCAAAAATTCCAGAGTGATCCCCATCTAGCCTAGAACCCATTTATGCAAAAATATTGGGTGACTTGTTAAGAAAAGGGTTGACATTTTCCCTGATTTATTTTCTGCCAAAAATCCCAAAACCCTAGCTTTTCGAAGGAAGTAGGGCAAAACCATCTTCAGAAATTCTACAAAAATTCATGAAGGACCCCTAACCAGTATGAAACCCAAATATGGAAAAATATTCCATACCTTGTAAAGAAAATATTTGAGTTTTTCCCAGTTTTACTTTCTGGCCGAAACCTTGTTATTTTTGGAAACCCTACTAAACATTTTCCAAAAATTCTAAAAACCCTAAGGTAGATGCCCCTAGCCAATATATACCTCTGTGAATTTTCCTGGCCAAATATATTTTATTTTAGTTGCCCAAAATCCAATTTCCATTTTCAGCAGAAGGTGTTCGATGAAATTTTTGTATAGATAAAGTTTGGTTTTTGGAAAAACTTCGTTCTGCAAATCTGAAGAGTGTTGAATTTGGCACCAAGTGACACGGCCGGTTCTCCATTTAGTGACCTAGGATGAGAGAAACAAGTTGATGCCGATGTCGGCATGGGCAGGTCATGAACCAGAACGTGCCCGACGGCGCCGCCTGTTCTTGGTCGCCGCCGGTGACCTCCCCCGCGCCTTCCCTCGTGTCCTCCAGCAACCACACCTCCTGCACGACCACCACGGCACCTCCCCGCTCCTCACCCCCTCCCGTGTGCTGCCATCCGCTTGCCGACACGCCGCCGAACAGGGCCGCCGCGGGACCCTTTCCCTCACTGTGGCACGCGCTTATCCACCGGCCGCGAATCCCGTCGTCTAGGAGCAGCTCCACCCCGCACAGCACCCCTGCCGCTACACCGTCGACGCGCCGTCCGTCGCTTCCCCTCTGCCCCAGCCTCCACGCGCCGCCACCTCGGCTCGGACGCACGGACCCCCACCGCCAGCATGCGCCACGCCACCCCGTGCTCATCCACGACGCGCGAATCCCGCCGACCAGCCCCGCCCTGCAGCTACACCGACGACGCGCCGCCCGTCGTCTCTCCCTGGCCCGGCATCATTGCCGCGACACCTCGCCACAGCCCGTCCGGACCCCCACCGCGGAGGGCTATAAAAGGAGCCCCCCCGGCCGCAGCCAAGCACCGCACCACCACCCCCTCCCTCTGAGCCTCCTCCCCCTCCATAATCAGCTCCGCGGGAGCTCTAGAGCTCCGGCGACGAGCACGTCCCCGCCGTTCGGTCGCCGACCGATTCCTCATCTCCAGAGCCACCCCGCCGCCCAAGCCACCTCCCTCTTCCAATCCACCCCTCCCGGAGCCCGTAGCCACCTTCGCCTTGCCCTAGGACCGCCGGAGTCGACGCCCTCGTCCTCGACGGTGAGAACGCCGGCGACGACAATCCCCTCCCCCCCCTCTGTTTCTTTTTTTTCTGGCGCGCGTACCTGTTCGGTTAGATGGGCCAATGACAGGTGGGCCCCGGCAGTCAGATTTTTAAACTTTACCCGAAACGTTTTCTTTTATTTTTTTCTGTTTTTGGAAAAGGGCAGATTCTAGGTCAAACTTTGGAAGGTCATAACTCTCTCAAAAAAATTCAAAAAAATATGAATCCTTTTGCATTGGCTTTGTTTTGAAATTCTCTATCTAATGACACTGGTTTTGAAATATTTGAAGCTTATTTGCTTGGGAAGTAGTTGAGTAGCTATCGGAGGGTTTATAATGCCTATTTTTGAATTCTCTAATAGATTCCGACCATTTCAACGAAGGAGAAGTTGATCCCACACCCGAAGGCAAGCCATCAGCCCCCAACCATCTGTTCCAAGTCCTCGCTGTTTTATTTGTTGCTTGATTGAGCAGTAGTTGCATCTCATACGTCACCCCTATGCTAATATTTCATGCTTATGATTTCATGCAATTTATTATTGTCACCTTTATTTCATGCAATACGATAAACTCATGTTCCGTGAGTTGAGTTCCGGCCGGCGACTAAATACATGTTGGGCACCGCCCGCGTGGATTGAATCTCGCCTACTTTCAGTACTTTTATTTCAAGTAACTTCACCTTCCTGCAATACGATAAACCCATCAAGTGTGGGTTGAGTTCCGGCCGGCGACTAAATACATGTCGGGCTCCGCCCACGTGGATTGAATCTCGTCTACTTTCCGTAGAGTGGGGTGTGCGTGGTTATTTACTCAACCCGTGGCTGCAACTGGCCGGAGACATCTCCGTCCTCGCCCGGTTGATTTTGTTATTTTATCTTCTTTCTCGACCCGTGGCTGCTACTGGCCGGAGACATCTCCGTCCTCGCCCGGTTGATTTTGTTATTTTATCTTTACCCAACCTGTGGCTGTCACTGGTCGGAGGAAACTCCGCCATCGCCCGGTTGACCTTATTTTACCTTGCTGAACTACTATGTGATTATTTGATGCTCATGTATATCTTGTGGACTAACGTTTGTTGCTGTCTTGTGGTTGAGAATAAAATTGACTAAAAAGATAACCACCTCCGTCGACTAGATTGAGTCAAATAATGCCACTCGCCAAACACACCCGCACAACCATGCGTCGTTGAAATGGGCAGACCGTAGCTTAGTAGCCTATCGAGCCTCTTTTGATGCTACCCACTTGGCAAGTCTAGTCGGTTACTGCATAGTTGTGGTCGGGGCTAGTCTTGTGAAGGTTCCGGAGCTAGGCGTTTCTCATGAGTTGGGGACGTGCCGGATTCACTTCGTCATAAGACTTAGCCCGAGTGGTAAGTCGGTAGCTATACAAGGAGTGTCTTGGTAGAGCGGACGGCTACGGGGGAATAGGTTTGTGCGGCAGGTACCGGCTGTACAAGCTTAGATCCCAATGTGTGGATAAAAGTTGCAACCTCTCGAGAGTGTCAAATCTAGAATCTAGTATTGTTCCTACCTAAGGAACGGTGTTGGGTCCAGTCACACTAGAGTCAGTCCAGTCGAACACGGAGAAATAAATTCACCAAACGGTCAGAGTTGGCCAAGGCTGAATGCGCAGAAACGTGGACCATAGTTGGTCAAAGCTAAGCCTCGAGGTGGACCATAGTTGGTCAAAAGCTGAGCTCGGGTTGGACCAGAGTTGGTCAAACTTGAGAACCTAAGTGTTGAGAATGTTGTTGTGTGGAAATGAGACTCGTTCTCATAACCCACGGTTTTCGTCACAGGTAAGTAGGTAAGTTAAGTCCAACCGTTAAGCTTGGACTCGCACCTGCACCCATGCCATGCCATATAGGACCGTTGGTTACGGTTGATTGAGGATTGATGTCTTGCGAGTACATTCCATGTACTCACCTGGCTTTTCATGTGGCCAGATCCCCCTACCCCCGTCGCCAAGTACCCCTTGTATGAGAACTAGATCCGGTATCCAGGCAGAGCCCTGTGGAGTTAGGCCCTCTTCGTCGCACGCTTCCGCCAATCCGCTGACGCCCTCTGATGAAGTCATGTTCGATAAATAATGTACAAACTGTTGTGTGCGCTAGGGCGCAGCCTTGTAATGAGACCCTTGTAATCCATCGTCGGTTCCCCGACCCTTAATAAAGTGGTTATGTTCTGTTATCAAGTTGTCATATATTCAGTGCTCCTGGGACTGATATATGGGGTAACTCGATCTCCGGATCGGGGTGCCACAAGGCTTATCAATGTCGTCTCTCTTATAGGTATGTCACTCAGATTTACCATTCCTCATAGCAAAGCGAATGAAATGAGTAGTCGTCATGGTAGCTACTCCACATCGCACTCATATCATTACCTTGTACTTGGTTTGGAGAATCTCGTAAGCTAACACTTGGTCGATCTCACATGTCTAACAGAATGCTTCCAGTCTGTAAGACAACCTGAACTAAACTATCGATTCTTCAAACTATGGGGTTACGGAAACTACTACACGCGCTGGCTCACAAGCTATTGCTTCTTTGGTGATCCCTCTCCCTGGGGAAACATGCTTTCCATGTCGTCTTTGCTTGTCCATATCAGTGTCATGTCTTCATCCCTGATATGACGAGCATGCTTCACAACAATAGTTATTGCTTTGTCTAAGTTTTGGCATAAGATATTCGATACAAGTTTCACTCATCCCCACAAATTGTGGTTATTACATCGACATTACACCACTCTTTTCATCATAGTGCTTATTTCCTCATACATAATCTAATGAAAATTAGTCGAGCAAGGCATTGACACGACGTTTCTTCCGACTTGGGCAATCATCAGTGAAGTGTCCTGTCTCTCTACAGCGATGGCAAAATACTGTTGTCATATCTCGGGGCTCTTCTGTGCATTTTCTTTCATAATGACCCATTTTCTTGCAATTAAAACATTTCATATAGTTTTTGCCTTCCATCGGACATTTATTCGCATAATGCCCTTGTCCTTGCACTTGTAACATGTCACCTGACTGATGTCCCTGTTAGTCTCATGGTTGTGGCACTGCGGGCCATTTCCATTGTTGTGACCATTTTGTACATTTCCTTTGACTCCTCCATTGCTTGCTTTGAATCCACCACTATGGTTGATACCGTGATGATGGTGGTCATCATTAGTTCTGTGATGGTTCACAAGTCCCTTCTTGAGAGAATTTAACTTGCTCTCTTCTTCAGTCTTCCATTCGAGGAAGTCGCTGGAATAGTGTCCCATCTTCTTACACTTATAACACTGTACGAGACTAAGGTCCTTCTTCTTCTTCTTTGGTGTTTCTACGGAGAACAGATCCTTGTAATTTTCTTCATCATAATCTACCTGAACAGTTGGGAACCTTTTTGTTCGCTTAATGGGACAGTCTCGAGAAAAATGACCTTCCTCTTCACATGAATAACAACACTTGGTGGTGACCATAGATGAGTTAGGATGACTACTAATTATAGATTCACGTTCCATCTTGTCATGAATAATAAGTCCCTTCTCATACTGTTTTGGCTTGATCCCATCACCAACCTCCTTCTCTGGGCAGTCATTTGCAAAATGGCCCGCCTCACTGCAATTGAAGAACACCACTTGGTTTCTATCTCGCTTACTTTTCCCATTCTGATCTTGTTCTTCTAAAGTCTTCTGGAGAATTTGGTGCATTCCACCTTTGACCTGTTGACTGACTTCTTGCACCATGGGATAGATTTGGCATTGAGCCGGAATGTGATTTGTCCCTTCACACAAAAAGCAAGTAACCTGGATCATAGGACATCCTTCATCAGGATAGTTTGTATACAAATGGGGCCACTCATCAGGACACTCTTTGGATGAATGACCAATCTCCCCACAGATTTTGCAGGCTCTGGGTCCTGTCATAATATTCTCCTTGGACTCTTTGTGGCCATCTTCCATCTGTGGTAAGTTGTTGTTGTTTCTTGCCATATACTGAGCCATCATCTGCACTAATTGAGTCTGGTTATCTAACATTTGTTGCATTCCTGTGGGTAACTCGTTATTGGGGTTGTTGGCTTGACTTTCTTTCATCACTTGAGTCATCTGAGTCTGAGCTGCTACCAGCAACTGAACTGCATAGGGCACCTTGAGGTGGCTATCTTTTTCATCATGGTTGGTATGTGGGTGCGACATCTGGTTTGGTTTAGCAGTGATGAGTAGAGATAGAAAGATACTAAGGGAAGTATTAATACCCATACACAGCAGATCAAGACAAATCATCTTACAAGCAACATCTAGCAAGCATCAATCAACAATAAAACAGCCAATAGAGATAAAAACAACTCCTCCTACTTAATTTTTGAAATTATAGTTTGGATAACAAACAAACACAACAAGGTTTTTCAAAATAGACACGATACTACTGCCATACCACAATTTGGTAAGTCAATACAATATTACTATAACGTTATTCTAATAAAATGGTGGTCTAGTCTATCTCTTCCTTCAGTGCTTCAGCATTCTCTTCTATTTCTTTGAGCTCGTCGGGGTACTTCTGGTGTTGTGAAGTCAAAATTTGAAGTCTTCGATCAAGGCACTTGATGGCTTCTCATAATTGTCATGTTGATCTTCAACGTCTTCGGAAACATTTGTGAGTTATGGTCCTCTATAAATAAGATAAGATAACTTAGAAAGCAATTAGTTGAGAAGGTTACAAGAAGATATTAGGAAAGATTTGGACAAGAAGAAAATAACTTTTGTTCCTATGGTCATTCTTATTTCTAATCCAAACCTAAGGTTTTCGAGCCTACAGGCAACATTACGCTCTGATACCATCTGTAACGCCCTTGCTTAGAAAAGCAATGACATTCTGTGAAATATGCTATTCCCTGGATCGAGTATGGATAGCAATTCACAAATAGATGTAATACCATGCATCAATGTCAAATAATTATTACATCGCGAGATCCATAAATAAAATATTCTTTACAAATTGCATAGCCAAAGGCTAGCTTGAATGCAAAGTTTGGCAGCGGAAACATAAGTAGCACAGAGAGCTTCATCATCTTCATGTGCCACTGGCATACATGTTGGTTGCAAGCTCGAAAGGTAGACGTCCTCACTCGTCATCGTAATAACCTGCAACATTAATGTTGCAGCCCAGGGAATTTGGGTCAATACCTTGTGACAGGCCGGCAAGTGATACTTTGGTGGAATATAAAATGGCAAGTCTAAATCTATATGCATGTTTGGCTGGTGGAGTTAGAGGCTATTGCATAAAGCCAATTTTGTCCTACTTTTCATAAAGCTTCTTCATTTCTCAACTTTCTATAAGACGAACCGGCATGAAAACCAGTGTCTCTTCCACTCTTGTTCACCCATCAAATTTTATTTATGAAATTGGAATGAGGAGATTTTCCATCCACGTCCTTGTCCAGCTGCTCAGAATTGTCCGTAACCAGGGACACAGCTATGATCATAGTTTTACACTCTCGAGAGGTTGTGCACTTTCACCACGAGACTTCATCAACCCATTCTGTCCTTGACCTTCTTGAAGTGAAAAGGAAAGGTGAAGATGAAGACGATACCTTTGGGAAACAGTCCCCTGTTCGTCAGACAGACCCATACAAGATATTCATCCGCTGAGAACTATCGGAATCAGGTTCCTAGAACTTACTTAGTCAAGGCAGAGCCATAATACCAAGTGACTGCACTGGAAGCAATCTAAACTTGGAGTGACTTAAATCTCTTTGTTCCTGGGTGGCCGTTCACAAGTGCACGTACTCAGGTATAACCATGGAAATGGCCCTGATCAGCCACTCAACTTTGATCCACCAATAGAGCAACACCAATTGCCACCCAGGTAGTTCATTAACTTGGTAGAGTTTTTATCCTTTCATACTACAATAAAACATTTCAGCATTGCAGTTCTAACTTCTACCAAGTGAATGGGTTCCTACATCAACAGGAATAAGGGGTGATATACTAAACAGGTCTGCATAGCAATATAGTAGTACACCTATCATGCATACTACTGAAATAGTCTACAATGCATATATAATAAAATAGTAGGTCTTTCATGAAAGGGTGTATGCACTTGCCTTTTGGAACTTGTCGTTGCTCACACACTCTTTTTCAACGTACCTCATAGCTCTCCGTTCAATCTATACAATACAAACATATGGCAATAAGCAACAATACAACAATCCAAAGAAACAAACATAACAACAAACATGGATAGAAACAAACATAACTAGGTTGGTGGTCTAAGTTTCAATACATGATCTGATACACAAAAAGAATCAATGCATTAGGTTTGGGGTTTGCCATTTGGTCAGGGGTTGGTCTGAAATCAAATTTGAATATTTCAAATTTGTAGGCTTAAAAGGGTTGTTTTAAAGGTTGTAGGGACTGGTCTTGATCAAAGTGATCACACAAAGGAGTTGGTCAAAAGAGTTTTAAAACATTTTGAAACTATAGTTTGCAAAACATTAACATTTAAATGGCCTTTGGCACACTTTCAATGTTTATGTTTCAAAAGGTGCTAGCTTGGCATGGTTTTGGTCTTCTCTGGACAGAGACAAATATTTGAAGAAAATTTTCTAAAAGAAAACAAATTAAAAGGATTTATAGAAATAAAACTATATCAGAAATACTCCAAATTGAGTTTCTGATTTTGAAAACATTTTAAAACTACCAAAAATTATTTATAAAAGTAGGATCATGTTATGCATGTTCCAAGATTTCCAAAAATATTTTATTTGTAAAATTTGGACTTATAGATTTGAAACTATGTCAAATTTACTCAAATGACTCATTTGAAATTTGAATAAATTTGGATTTGTTACACTGAAAACTAACAGTGCCAAAAGATTCTACAAGTCTAGAGCTTTTCAAAAAGATGAAATTTACTATATTTGGACAAAGGGTTTAAAAGTTATGAAGGTTTGAAGTTGCAGGGACTTTTCTACAAAACTGCCATTTTCAACCTATTTGGGAATAAATCCAGAAAACAGGGAGGCTCGGGCTCGGCTCAAGGCTCGGCTCGGCTAAGCTGTGGCTCGGACTCGGCTCGGCTCGATCTGTTTCTGATCGTTGGATCGGGATCGGATGGTTCAGGAGCTAGGGTTCTACCCGCGGCGGCGCTAGTCGTCGGAGACGGACGGGGACGGCGGCGGGCGTGGATGTTCTGCTCGCTCCGGTGGTCGCCTGGGCTCGAGAAGGGGACGACGAGCTTCATCTCGACACGGGGAGGCGGATGGTGGTCTCGGCGTCGGCTTTCCCCTCCTGGGTCGGTGCGGACACGAGGACGGAGCGGCGGTGGCATTGGTGAGCTTCGGGTTGAGGACGGCGACGTCGTTTCGCTGCAAGGAAAAATCGTGCGATGAGTCGAAGAGGTCCGCACGGACATGGGGAAGAGAACGGGACGCAAAGAAAGTGGCGGGGACCTTTACCCTCGTCGGAAACAACCTCGACACGACGGCGGAGAGGGTGAACTCCGGCGTGTGATTCCGGCGGCCTGGGGGCACGATTCGACGAGAGAGGAGAGGGCAAAGAGAGAGGGTGTCGTGGGCTTCAAGGGGGAGGGTTCGGGGTGTAGAGTGGTGGCCTCAAACGTCCGCAATCAAGAGGGAAGCGGATCGGGCAGAAACTGCCGTGGAGGAGATTGAAGACGATGACATCATGCTGGCGTCATCAACATTTCTTTTTATTTATTTTTCTGTTTTCTTTTATAAATTTTGAATTAGGCCTCCAAATCAAGTCAAATAAATTTGTAAAAATTTGTAAAATTCCAAATAGTCAAAATAGACATTAGGAACTATTTTTAGCCAAAACAAAATTACCAAAATACCTTTTTGGCCAAATTTGCCTTATATGGCTATTTGGGAAATTTCCAAATTTAGGTTTATAAATATCCCAAAATATTTAATTAAAAACCAGAGGATAATATGAGTGATATCATTCAAAATGATAACTCATTTTCATATTCAAATAATTTAAGATAAAACATTTTTATAAAACAAAGCTTGCAAAAGTATTTAAATTATTTCCACAAATGAAATAGGGTTTATAATATCCCCATATTATTTATTTTAAAACAATAAACCAAAGGGGAAATACTATTTGAAACCCCATTTAAATATTTTATTTCCAAGACTTTAAAATTGAGATAGGAAGATAAAGGAATATTTAATTTAAAATATAACTTTGAAGATGTCAAAACAATCTTCTATAAAAGCTTTGCTTTTTGGAGACTTTATTTAATTATTAACAAAAGTTTTAAATTTTTGTGATTTTTAAAACATTCCAAAATTTGGGATGTTACAAGAAAATGAATAAAGGAGTTATATATTAATTACTTGCTATCAGTAAATGAACGGAAAGTTGCCGATATAGTGCCATAATATGATTGAAATTACCTCTGTAGGCATTCCTGCATGTCCGCCCAATCCTTAAGGGGTTTATGTAACGAGTCCATGACAAGTATTACTCCTTTGTCAGGCAAAATGATTAGCAGAATAAAGTGGAAGCTGCGCAACCATAAGTCATCAATTATACACTTATCATCGAGAAATTAAGCGAAATAGAATGTGTAGTAACACTTACTTGAATTTGTAAGGAAATAGTATTTCTCTTTTGGTTTCGTTAAACCGTAACGCATTTACCAAGTTATTCTCTGTATCGTCAGCAAAATCATGGAGGCTGACTTCATGAATGTAATCTGGGTCAACGAACCCAATGTCATAGATTTGTCCTTTCTTGCATTGGAGAATCTTCATTCTGCATAATTAATATAGTGATGAGTAAGATTATAAATGCAATGGACGAGGTGAGCTAGCTAGAGACTTAATTACAGAAATAATACTTACAGACAATAGGCACTGATGATAGCTTTGTCAAGGGCCTCTTGTTTGTATAACTGAAATAATTCAGAAAATTCAATCATTACCACGCCAGCTCCATGCCCGTAATCCTGGTTCTTATATCCCACGTAGATCCAATTTCCCCCTTTCTTTGAGTTTGTCATGTACCAACTATGCAATCTTCGCATTGTTGTTGGTTGATCTTTGACTAACTCAGGTTTGATGAGAGGATGCCCGTGCCGGTATATGTATTTTGGAACTATGTCTTCGTGGAATTGTAGTTGGTCTAAGTACTGAGCAATAGACATGCCCCGAGCAGAGGCTGCTTCTCCGTACAATGCAACAAACTCAGGATCGATGCCGACCGCACGTTTGCTCGACCCCACCTCGGTATTGGAAGACACTTTGAGCGGGGGGCACGATTGTTTTTTCTGTTCTCCGAGCTGGAGAACTGATTTCCGCTGTTTATTTGCCCGAACCGACTTGAGAATAGAGCGGTCATAGTCTGGTGTCAGCTTTGGCGGGGGTTGGGCCATATTTTTCAGCATTTTCACGACATCAGCATGTTCTTGTGGGGTGGAAGGGAACTCTGGCTCTTTCAGCTTCTTTAAATTAGCAAACCATGCGTCGACTTCGGCCTGTACGTACACCGCATTTTCCTCCGGTGTACGGTCGTAAGGTCTCTTGGCAAGTTTCTTGTGAGGTACTTTTGGGAGGGGTGACCCCTTACGTTTTGGTGATCGGTTTTTGTCGAACCCCAGAGTACCCACAGGCGGCGCCGGAGAAGACTTACACGGCGGTGGAGACGGCTGTGCTGGAGACTGAGGCGGCGGAGACGGTTGCACTGGAGACTGCTGAGGTGGCGGAGACGGTGCCTGAGGCGGCGGCGGCAAAGAGGACTGTTGCGCTGGAGAGTGATGAGGCGGCTGCGGTGGAGAGGACTGTTGCGTTGAAGACTGGTGAGGAGTCGATGGCCTTGGCGGCCAGTTTGGAAGCACGATGAATTCCTTTGGCCATAGAATGGTCCCTTTCCTGGCTTCTCCAAGTTCAACCACCTCCCCATCTTCACCTGCAGGGTGTTCCAGCTTCAGCTCCTCAAATCCTTTACTAACTTCATCCACCCCGACAATAGCGTAGCCATGAGGAACCGGGGAGCAATGGAAAGTTGGTGTAGGTCCAATTGGTACGGCATAGCCGACCGCCACCTTCATGGTTAAGTTGAGCACTTTCACATGTAGCTCACAAGGTGTGCTCTCCGTGATATCATCCACTGGGTAGCGACGAAGAGGATCCGTCGTCAGTGCATCATCATCACCAGCCGGGACCATGCTCGAAGCCACGCTGCTTTTCCGATATGATGGGTCGGTAGCATCGACTGCAGCTTCTACAACGTGCTGCTGAGATAGGCCGGCAGTGCCTTGCTGGCTAAGTCGGTCAATTTGATCCTGCTACCGCTTCATTGTTTCTTCTATATGACGCAACCGGTCTGCAGCAGCACTTGCTTCCCTTGCCTCCATTTCCTTTCTCCTCAGATGACTTTTATCGGGAAATATTTTCCTTTCCGCGGAAAACCCATGTGCCCACGGCTTGGAGCCTGGGGTGCCTCGTGTTCGTCCATCGTGTTCGGGATTCCCAAGGGCGCGTGCAAGCTCGTCATTCTCTCTATCGGGACGGAATCGTCCCTCTTCACCATCCTTGTATGCTTTCCTAATTTCTTCGATGGGTAGTAGGGGATTATCCTTGTGTCTTCTGGTATATATGCACTTTCCTTCTGCGTCCAATGTGCCCCCATGCCCGTAAAACCAATTTCTTGACCGTTCGGTCCATCCTTCTTTTATAGGCTCTGGAACGATCCCTTTAGCCAGCAGGTCGGCCTCAAGTTTGTCCCACTTAGGCATGGAACAGGCGTAGCCACCAGCCCCCATAGTATGGTGGTACTTCTTTTTAGCAGCATTTGCCTTATTTATTGCAGACTTTGACTGAGCTTCCTCCGATTTCTTGTACGCCACAAAATCTTCCCAGTAGTCTCTTATCTTCTCATACCCGTGATCGAAATCCGGAGTTTTATCTTTCAAGATGAAGTCGGTGTACAATCTTTTCTTAAATTTGTTGAATAGCTCGGCCATCTTCTTAAGAGCCCACGCCTTGACTTTATCTACTAGAGCTTTTTTTCGGGCATCCATCTCCTCCTCATCTGGCTCCCCCTCCTCTGGATCCACCTCTGGCAACGGCAAGGTGAAATTAACCATGACCTTTTGAAAAAGGCGTTTTTTGCCTTCGGGGCCGAGCCAGCTAACTTCAGGATCCCTTGGCTTATTCCATTCTCGGATGGTGATCGGGACGTAGTCCCTAACAACAACACCGCATTGCTTCACAAATTTTTGTCTGACATCAATTGGAGCAATGGGTTCGCCGTGTCTGCAGCGACTTCTTCGATCCTGTACCGGAGATGGTCCTCCAACTTTTTGGTTGGGCCTCGTTTCGTCCTCACAGAGGATTTCCTCGATCCGGATGGCTAAAAGAAGAAAGACCGTTAGTATGTGTATATAGACAACAGAGGCTAAATTAATTAATATAAATATATACGCACCTCGTCGGAGTTTGTAATAATCAATGTTGCACCGGAGCCACCGGCTTCTGCCTTGTCAGCTTCTCCCTCATCGGAGACGCCGAGTTCGGACTCTTTCCAGACGTTGCAGACGTCGTCTCCTCGGTTGAGAGACTCATCCCCCTCACCGGAGTCGTTCAGAAAGTGACTTGTGTCATCCTCGCTGCGGATCATATCCTCGAGGATATTTTCCTCATTTTCGTCTCTGCCGTGTGGTTCCATAGTTTCTGCAAAATACGAAAGTTATTTTCGGAGCCGTCTCTGCCGTGTAGTTCAGAAAACTTGTAGGAATAGAACGGTACTAGAAGGAAAGGCGCGCGTTGCTGCGCCCGTTGTTTCTAAGCGTCGTCATGGTGATATATATGCCAAATAATTCAGCATTTCATCTTGTATGAAACGGAACAAAATTGAATTGTAGTAATAATATGACACCTACGAAATCATTTCTAAATTTAGTACACTAATTAATAATTTGCTACACAAATTAATAACTTTCAAATTAATAACTTGCTACACTAATTCCTAACTAAGCTACACAAAATTGCTAAGTTTACTGAAATGAAAAAAACAAACCTGCACCCAAATATTATTTCAAGATCCACACAATATTTGTGAACACAACATAAAATTGTGCATGCAAACAATTGCTAAAATAATAACAATTGCTAAATTAATTTTAACACGCTAACAATTGCTAAAATAATAAAACCAACAATTGTTAAAATAATAACAATTGCTAAAACAATTTTGACAAACTAACACTAACAATAACACAATTTGCTACATTTTGCATTTTGCTAAACCCTATAACCCTAACTTTGGTATTTTTTTAAATAACATTAACAATAACAATTTGCATTTTCCTAAACCCTAACCCTAGCTTTGGCATTTTTTGAATAACATTAACAATAACAATAGCACATTTTTCATTTTCCTAACCCTAACCCTAACTTTGGCATTTTCCTAAACCCTATAACCATAACTTTGGTATTTTTTAAATAACATTAACAATAACAATTTGCATTTTCCTAAACCCTAACCCTAACTTTGGCATTTTTTCAATAACATTAACAATAACAATAGCACATTTTTCATTTTGCTAGAATTTAAAAAATAGAAAAAATTCAATAACATTAACAACAACATAGTGAAGGAATTTTTATATTTTCCATTTCATTTTATTTGACTAAATTTTAAAACTAACCGGGGCGGAGGAGGAGCTCGGTCACGGGGAGGAGGAGGCGATCGACGGCACGGGGAGGAGGAGGCTCGGGCAGCGGGGAGGAGGAGGTGACGGCACGGGGAGGAGGAGGCTCGGGCAGCGGGGAGGGCAGCGTGCGGCGGCGGCCGGCCACGGGCTTGGCCGGGGAGGAGGAGGAGGCTCGGGCACGGGGAGGGCAGCGCGTGGCGGCCGGAGTAGGCCGGGCGCGCGGTGGAGGCGCGGCCGGGGGAGGAGGCGCGGCCGGGGGAGCGGGCGGCGGAGGGCGGCGACGCGTGGAGGCCGGCGGATTTGGGCTGCCTGACGGCGTCGGATCGGTTCCTGCGCGCTGGTCCTTAGTCGAAAATGAGAGGAGTTGGGGGAAGAAGAAGAGGCAGAGCAGTTTTAAAGGAGGCAGACCTTTCGTCCCGATTGGTGCCACCAACCGGGACCAATGGGTCTTTAGGTCCGGTTGGTGGCACCAACCGGGACCAAAGGCCTACCCTTTCGTCCCGGTTGGTGGTACCAACCGGACCTAAAGGTCATTTTCGGCGGCACCGAAAAGGCGCGCGCCAAAATACCCTTTGGTCCCGGTTCGTGGCATGAACCGGGACCAATGCCCTAAAAATTTTAAGTTCTTAATGTTGTTCCCGCCTTTTTTTCTTATTAAGGTTTTTGAATATGAATTTCATATGGTTTTGAATTTGAAAAGACTTTCAACATGAAAAGTGTTTAAATTTGAATAAATAATTTTTGGAATTTGAACTTAATTAAGTCATTAATTAAATTTATAAATTCAATATCTTTTCATCTGTTTATCAGAAAAATGCAATTAAAATATCAAATTGTTGATAAAAATGTAACCTATCTATTTATGGAAAATTCATTTTTTTTAGATTATAGGGGAATTCATTTAATTACAAAATTTGGAATTTGAACTCCATTAAGTCATTAATTAAATTTATAAATTCAATATCTTTTCATCTGTTTATCAGAAAAATGCCATTAAAATATCAAATTGTTGATAAAAATGTAATCTATCTATTTATATAATATATATATATTCATTTAATTTATATCTATTGAATTAATTCATATCTATTTTTGCCATATTATTGAATCTCACTAAAATTTCAACATGAAAAGTCTTTAAATTTGAGCTCCAATGGTGCATTTGATACGGTACAGAATGACAACAGTGGATCAGTTGTCCTAACAATCTTAGTCATACTCCTGCCTAGGCCTATAATACTCGTACTCATAGTCGTCGTCATCGTCGTCATTGCTGTCATCGTACTTATACGGCGCTCGTGGCTCGAACCTCGACGGGTGAGCACCCCCGGACTGCATGTTAGGGTAGCGCAGGCGGGGGTTATCGCCAGCCATGATGTAGTTCATAACGCCCTGGAGAGTCCTGCCAGCCCACCACAGCTGACAGCCGGCATCGTTGAAGTCCGAAGGAGGCGGGCCGTCCCCCTTGTACCTGGCGAGCGCCCTCTCACGCCGATTGATGAAGAAGGCTTCCCAAGTCGGGCGGTAGTCGGGATGCCAGCCCGGATCCATCCGCTGCTCCGGTGTGAGCTAGAGGTAGTAGTGGTTCGTGATGGCCGCCCGGCGCGCCACACCTTGAGGGACAGGAGGGACCGGCACGCCTCCGCCTGACGGTAGGTTAGTACGGTGGAAGCCATGGAAGAGTGATGAGGCTGCAGATATGAGTTTAGATGTGAGCCGTTGGATCAGAGTTGTGTTTCTTTCGAGTGCTTGTGAGCTGTTGGATCGTGTGCACACGGATCTTGTGTTTCTTTCAAGCGCTTGTGAGCTGTTGGATCAGGGCCTTTAGTACCGGGTCGTGTTACCAACCGGGACTAAAGAAGCACACGGATCGTGTGTTTCCTTCGAGCGCTTGTGAGCCGTTGAATCAGAGTTGTGTTTCTTTCGACTGCTTGTGAGCTGTTGGATCGTGTGTTTCTTTCAAGCGCTTGTGAGCTGTTGGATCAGGGCCTTTAGTACCAGTTCGTGTTACCAACCGGGACTAAAGAAGCACACGGATCGTGTGTTTCTTTCAAGCGCTTGTGAGCCGTTGGATCAAGGGTGTGTTTCTTTTGAGGGCTTGTGAGTTGTTCGATCTGCACTCCCACCTCATCCATAGGTACACCTTCTAATCGCCTATAAATAGCGACGTCTCTGCAGGGAACGGCACACAACGAGCGTGTACCTTTGCCACCGAACCCAATGGTTGGATTTAGCCTACCTGCTGGCATGTTGGAAACACAAGCCCTCAGGTAGGTTGAATCCAACCACTGGATTAGGGTGACACAATAATGAATTGCCGAGGAGGTGGGAGTGGTGGTGGTGGAAGTGGTAGCCATCCCCTCGGTCGGATCCAAGCAGCTGCAAGGCTCTTTGATGATCTACAACATTCCCAACACTTTTTGGGACGGTCGTTAGATCATCAAAGAAGTCTTGCGGCTGCTTGGATCGAAGGTCGATTTGCTCCTCACGACGACGCGAGACGGATGCGCAAGCTTCCGGATGGGCAAAACCAGTGTTGGATCATCCACATGACCCTATATGCAAATCATTCGGATTCCCGTCATACAGCCCAACGGTGTATTTGATATGTAGGCACTCACGAGCCACCGTTGGGCTGTATGACGGGGAAACCGTGTGCATTTGATAAAAGGTTTAATACATTAATTATTACACATCACCAACAGCATCCCTATCTAGTGTTCACTTGTTTCTTCGTGTGTGTCCCTTTTTTCTGATTGCGCCGTAGCCATGGACAATCTTCATCATTTAACACGATGCTTGGGTCAGTTTTCACTTTGAAGGGCGGAATTTCATTAAAAGAAAGTTAATACTTTAGGTCGCAAGTTTTTAAAAGCAAGTAGTAACCTAAACTACGATCACAGGCAAGAGAACTGCAATGGCGATCACAGACTCTGAAACTAACTTCGACCGGTTCCTGAGCCGCGGGGTGCTGAGCCACCGGCACTGCGCATCCAAAGAGAAGGAACCCTCACAGGGTCATAGCTCACGTGAGAAGGAACCCTCTGAAGAAACGACCACCTACTATCATACTGCCTATCCAATAAATACATGTACCGACGGACATGCTCATCCTCCTCCCTGATACGGCGACGTACCTCCTCCTCGGGGGCGGGCTCCCTCTGCACCGAGCGTGGCCCATGCGACGGCCACCATAGAAGATCCGGGTCGACGACGTCACCCGGATTACTCACCAAGCTGTGTGTCCCGAAAGGTAGCACCTCCCAGTCCCAGCCCGGTGGAGCCCAGTCCCGCACATCGCCCCTCTGGTCCAACATGGACATCGTCCCCGAGAACACCTAAGTCAAAAACGCCTAAGTCAAAATTTTGTTACAATGGAAGAGTGATGAGGTTGCAGATATGAGTTTAGATGTGATATGGCAATGGCGGCCAAGCCTACATATATATAGTGAGAAACTGCATGAAGACGAAGGCGGGAAGCGGTGGAAGAAGCACACGGATCGTGTGTTTCCTTCGAGCGCTTGTGAGCCGTTGGATCAGAGTTGTGTTTCTTTCGAGTGCTTGTGAGCTGTTGGATCGTGTGCACACGGATCGTGTGTTTCCTACGAGCGGTTGTGAGCCGTTGGATCAGAGTGTGTTTCTTTCGAGCCCTTGTGAGCTGTTGGATCTCAAGCAGAAGATAAGGCACACATATCAACGCTCCTTTTTTCCCGGTTCCAGCTACCAACCGGGACTAAAGATGAAGATTTCTCCTAATCTTTTAGCTATAAATACCAACCGGGACTAAAGACCGAATACAAATTACATAAAAGGTTTAATGCATTTGGGAACACTCGATCATACATATATTAATTGTGTAATGCATTTGACAACACTCATACATAAAAAGTTTTTGAGAACACTCATGCATTTGACATGATCTCTATGATCGCTTCTTCGGCTGTAACCATGGAGTTTCTTCATTATGTAACGGGATGCTTGGGCCAGTTTTCACTGTGAACGGCGGAATTTCATCAAACTTATTATAGTCTGCTGACATGTCTGTCTTGTCCTCGACTCCCACGATGTTTCTTTTTCCTGAAAGAACTATGTGACGCTTTGGCTCATCGTGTGATGTATTTGTTTCCATATCTTTTCTTTTTTTCGATCTGGAGCTCATGTCCTTCACACAGAAAACCTGAGCCACATCATTGGCTAGGACGAATGGTTCGTCTCTGTATGCAAGCTTCTTGAGATCCACTGTTGTCATTCCGTACAGCTGGTCTACCTTTACCCCTTCTCCATTCATGTTGACCCAACTGCACCGAAACAAAGGGACCTTAAAAGTAGGTCCATAGTCAAGTTCTTATATCTCCTCTATGTAACCATAGTATGTGTCCTTTTGTCCATTCTCGTCTGTTGCATCAAAGCGAACACCACTGTTTTGGTTGGTACTCTTTTTATCTTGGGCGATCGTGTAAAATGTATTCCCATTTATCTCGTACCCTTGGAAAGTCAATACAGTCGTAGATGGTGACGCGGTCAATAAGTAGAGTTGATCTCCAACATCGGTGTCATTAATGAGATGTAATCGCAACCAACTGCCAAAAGTCTCCATGTGTTTTTGTTTAATCCAGGAGTCAGGCTTCCCTAGGTTTTTGGAGCGTACAATATTCTTGTGTACCTCGATATACAGAGCCACGAAGGTGGAACTTTGTAGAACTGTGTAGTGTGCTTGAGTGAAAGAATGCCCGTCCCTACATATCATTGCTTTCTTTCCTAACATGCCTTTTCCACTAAGTCTCCCCTCATGCCGCGATTCAGGAAGACCAATCGACTTAATGTCGGGAATAAAGTCAACACAAAAATCAATGACCTCCTCTGTTCCATAGCCCTTGGAGATGCTTCCTTCTGGCCTAGCACGGTTATGAACATATTTCTTCAAGACTCCCATGAACCTCTCGAAGGGGAACATATTGTGTAGAAATACAGGACCGAGAATTGCAATCTCGTCGACTAGGTGAACCAGGAGATGCGTCATAATATTGAAAATGATGGGGGGAACACCAACTCAAAACTAACAAGACATTGGGCCACATCCTTCTCTAACCTTGTCAGACTTTCTTGATCGGTTACCTTCTGAGATATTGCATTGAGAAATGCACATAGATTCACAATGGGTACTCGAACATTTTCCGATAGAAGCCCCCTCAATGCAATCGGAAGCAACTATGTCATAATCACGTGGCAATCATGAGACTTTAGGTTTTGGAATTTTTTATCTGCCATATTTATTATTCCCTTTATATTTGACGAGAAGCCAGCCGGGACCTTGATACTGCTCAGGCATTCAAAAAATATTTCCTTCTCTGCTTTCGTAAGAGCGTAGCTGCTTAAGTAGTGACGCCCTTTATCCGTATGCTTGTTGTTTGGGTCTTTCATACGCTGCTGGTCCTCCCTTGCTTCCGGTGTATATTTTGTCTTCCCATACACGCCGAGTAAGCCTAGCAGGTTCACGTAAAGATTCTTTGTCACGTGCATCACGTCGATTAAAGACCGGACCTCTAGGACTTTCCAATCGGGTAGCTCCCAAAATATAGATTTCTTCTTCCACATGGGCGCGTGTCCAGTAGCGACGTCTTTCGGAACAGATTGACCGCCAGGACCCTTTCTAAAGATTACTTCTATGTCCTTGACCATACCAAATATAGCATCACCATCAGGGAGGTTAGGCTTATTCCGGTGATCTGCCTCACCTTTGAAATGCTTGCCTTTATTTCTTACGGGATGACTGCCTGGAAGAAATTGACGACACCCCAGGTACACGACCTTCTTACATTTTTCCAAATATGTACCTTTAGTCTTATCTAAACAGTGCGTGCATGCGTTGTATCCCTTGTTTGACTGTCCTGAAATGTTACTAAGAGCAGGCCAATCATTGATGGTTACGAACAGCAACGCTCGTAGGTCAAATTCTATCTGTTTGTGCTCATCCCACACACGTACACCTGGTATGGCCCACAACTGCAAAAGTTCATCAACTAATGGCCTTAGGTACACATCAATGTCGTTGCCGGGTTGCTTCGGGCCTTGGATGAGAACGGGCATCATAATGAACTTCCGCTTCATGCACAACCAAGGAGGAATGTTGTAGATACATAGAGTCATGGGCCAGGTGCTGTGACTGCAACTCTGCTCCCCAAAAGGATTCATACCGTCTGTACTTAGACCAAACCATAAGTTTCTTGCGTCACCTGCAAAGTCCGAGAACTCTCTCTCGATTTTTCTCCACTGCGACCCATCGGCGGGGTGTCTCAACTTCCCGTCTTTCTTACGCTCTTCTTTGTGACATCGTAACAACCTGGCATGCTCTTTGTTTCTGAACAGACGTTTCAACCGTGGTATTATAGGAGCATACTACATAACCTTAGCAGGAATCCTCTTCCTGGGGGGCTCATCATCGCCCTCAACATTACCAGGGTCATCTTGTCTAATCTTATACCGCAGTGCAGTGCATACCGGACATGCATCCAAATTCTCGTACTTCTCACCGCGGTAAAGGATGCAGTCATTGATGCATGCGTGTATCTTCTGCACATCTAATCCTAGAGGGCAGATAGCCTTTTTTGCTTCGTACGTAGTCTCGGGCAATTCGTTATCCTTTGGAAGCTTCGGCTTCATTATTTTCAATAACTTCTCAAATCCCTTGTCAGATAAACCAGTCTCTGCCTTCCATTTCTGCAATTCCAGTGTGGTACCGAGCTTTATGCTGCCATCTTCGCAATTTGGGTACAACAAATTTTTATGATCCTCTAGCATGGCCTCCAACTTCAGCTTCTAATTTTCTGTATCGCATTCTCGTTTTGCATCAGAAATGACCCGACCAAGACCATCATCAGGCTCATCTGATGCCCGTTGTTCTTCACCTCCTTCTTCTTCATTGTCTTCCATCGCAGTATCACCGTATTCTTCAGGGAACATAGGATAGTTCTCATCATCCTTTTCTTCTTCATTGTCTTCCATCATAACCCCTCTTTCTCCGTGCTTGGTCCAACAATTATAGCTGGGCATGAAACCTCTCCGAATCAGGTGGCCTTGAAGGGTTCTCGAGGAAGAGTGCTCCTTAACGTTCCGATAGTCCACACATGGACAAGGCATAAAACCATCAGATTTGTTTGCCTCAGCCACATGGATAAATTTATGTAGGCCTGTAATAAAATCAGAACTGCGTCGGTCGCCGTACATCCATCGCTGCCGTTCATCCATCTGCATATCATATAATTAAGTTTATCAAATACAATTAAAATAACATATTGAATACTGAAATGACCACCGTACATCGACACATGCAATATTTCTGTATCAATTATAGATGAAAAGGATAAAGTTGCTAACCTCGGTCGAGGATATCATTTTGTGTGAACTTAAGTGTGGCTCGGGCATTTCATCGAACACATCTTGTGCGTGGCAAAGGAAAAAAAAACTAGCACCCACTTCCCACCAATCCAAGCAAAAAAAATAACAGAGGAGAGAAGAAGGGGGGGTTACATATATAGGCAGGGGAGGGGCATTAGTCCCGGTTCGTGCCACGAACCGGGACCAAAGCTCGGGCATTAGTCCCGGTTCGTGGTACGAACCGGGACCAAAGCCTCAGCGACAGCTTTGGTCCCGGTTCGTGCCACGAACCGGGACGAATGTCCCCAACCGAACCGGGACCAATGCTCCATGGGCTCCTGGCAACTCGAACCGGGACCAATGCCAGGCATTGGTCCCGGTTTGTCACTGAACCAGGCCTAATGGCTCCCCCCCCCCTTCCCAAAGACCATTTTTCCACTAGTGCATCGAACATGTGGGTTTTGATGTAACTTCTCATAGAAAACGTTTTCAATATATTTTAGGTTGACACAACATGGATATGTAACTTTGGAGAGTATAATTGATGCAGTCTATTCAACATCATGTGGTTCTTTGGATAAAAGTACATATCTACAAGCCAATCTTTCAGTATGAATTGTAAACATATATGTGAGCAATCTCCATTGTATTTCAGTATGGTACTGTGAAAGGGAGAGTGAGCATGCGTGTTGACACATCCTTGAAGTCAAATTGGCTCATGACTAACTGGTACGGTTTTTCGTAGGCAGCCTGCCTACATGGGTGCATGTGTGATGTGTGCCCCACATGTACACACTTGTGCGTGTCAAGTGGTAAACCCGTATGTCATGTGGTATGTGTGATGTAGGATAAATTGTGAACTTATGTGAGCAATCTCCATTGTGATTAAGTATGGTACTATGAGTGGGTTGTGTGTGTGGAAGAGAGAGTATGTGTGTGGCGTGTGTCCTTAGAGCATCTCCAACATCAGCGCTAAAAACGTCTTGCGCCCAAGAAACCGCCGATATGGCGCGCGCGCACCCGAAACGGTGTCTCCAGCAGCCGCGTTAAAACTCCGCGCGCGGTAAAAAGGGGCCAGCGCGCTGGCCCAAGCGGTACTCGCTGCGCTGAATTTGGGGCGGCCGCTCCAGCGCGCTGGGCAAAAGAAAGACGAACGCGCGAAGAAAACTGCCACGAAATTTCCCCTTGCGCGCACGGAGCTGTCCCTGGCCGGCCGCCGCCGTGTCCCTGGCCGCCGCCCGCATCCCTGCCGGTTCCATCCAGGCCGCCGCAGGCTCTGCCGCCCGCGGCCCTCGCTCGCCCTCCCGTCGTCGAGCTCCTCCACCGCCCGCCACCACCATCCCTCACCATCCCCGCCGTCCGCCGCCGCTAGAGGTCGAGCTCGCCCGCGTCCCCGCTGTCCGTCGCCGCAGCCGGACACGAGGAGGAGCTCGCCCGCATCCCCGCCATCCCTCGCCGTCCGCCGCCACCGGAGGTCGAGCTTGCCCGCGTCCCCGCCGTCCTTCGCCTTCCGCCACCGCCGGAGGTCGAGCTCGCCCACGTCCCCGCCGTCCGCCGCCGCTAGAGGTCGAGCTCGCCCGCGTCCCCGCTGTCCGTCGCCGTAGCCGGACGCGAGGAGGAGCTTGCCCGCGTCCCCGCCGTCCGCCGCCGTCCGCGAGGAGGGAGAGGTCGACGCCGAGCTGCGCCTGCAGCACACGGCGGCGAGCGAGGCCGCCTCCCCGGCCCCGATCGAGCCCCACAGCTGTGAACTCCATGCAACGGCGTGGCCACTATGGCTGGCTGGACGAGGATTCGAGCTAGCTAGCTAGCTCTGAACGATTGGGGGCTTTATTGCAATTTTCATTTTTGTCTTAGGGTCCTGAATGTGAGTTATTTGGACCTATTTGTAAAAGTTAGGGTCTTTTTTATAAAGGTCAGGGACTTGTTTGTTGTACAAGTGGTTAAAAATTATGTTTGTCGTGCTCTATTTTACAGCGTCCGCTGGAGCTAAAAAATTGTGCAGCCGCGCCGCGCTAACTATAGCGCTTCTGCTAAAGCAAAACAGGCACTGCGCGCGCAAAATCGCAATTCTGGCGCCGTAAAAAATATATAGCACGCCGGCACGTAGCGCTGCTGTTGGAGATGCTCTTATAGTTAAAAATTAGCAAATTGTGCTGCTAGACATATGGATGATTTAGGGTCCGATGATATAAAAGGTGGCAAATGTTCTCATATTCACTCTAAAGAGTAAATTAGACGTATCTTGTGCAATATAGAGTAGAAACTGGAGGAAGGAAGATATTAACGCATGCAAGTCCATGCCTCTGGGATGGTGGGGGCATGTTGTAGGATTAGGAGGCCTCTGGAATACCTTTTGTACTCGGCGAACTTGGATCCGGGTCTTGCAGGCAAGTCCCCGCTTGAGCGCCTACATCGGGGTGGCTAACTCCATCAGAATGGTGAATGCTGGAAGACAATCCTCTCCGAGGCAGGAGACGTCCATCCCATCGCTCGGGATAGAGTCTTAGTGGTCGTTGCCTCATGGTTTGATGCTTGTTTTGCCTTCCCTATGGTTCCTTTCCTGGAGCAGGTTGCCTTCTTTGGTATGGAGAGCGCCGAGCTACACTCGTTGGCATTCGTTCAAATGTGGATGTTTGAGTGGTTGTTGAGGAGTTTGGGGGCTCCTTATGTGAAGCTAGCTGTATCAAAGAACTTAGTGGGTGATCTATTTCAAAACGTGCAAGATTGTTGGGGTCCGGTAGAGGGCATTTTAGAGAGGGCATTTTAGCTATACTTTGTGGAAGCATGCACAAGCCAGTTAACAAAAGTCCAAATTAACTGATGGAGATGGACGAGATAACTCATATCTTGTTAGACTGTACTGTACCATAGGTCGATATAGACCGTAACTTTTTTTATGAAAAATGCATTGTTCGGGTGTTAAAATCGAGACCTATTGTTAAATTATAAAAGGATACCAACAAGCTACCGAAGAAGGATGTTCAATATATTTCAATTACACCGTCACATCGGCTCGAGAAATACCAAGCTGATCTAACTTTCAGCCCATCGAACATGTGGGTTTTGATGTAACTTCTCATAGAAAACGTTTTCAATATATTTTAGGTCCACACAACATGGATATGTAACTTTGGAGAGTATAATTGATGCAGTCTATTCAACATCATGTGGTTCTTTGGATAAAAGTACATATCTACAAGCCAATCTTTCAGTATGAATTGTAAACATATATGTGAGCAATCTCCATTGTATTTCAGTATGGTACTGTGAAAGGGAGAGTGAGCATGCGTGTTGACACATCCTTGAAGTCAAATTGGCTCATGACTAACTAGTACGGTTTTTCGTAGGCAGCCTGCCTACATGGGTGCGTGTGTGATGTGTGCCCCACATGTACACACTTGTGCGTGTCAAGTGGTAAACCCGTATGTCATGTGGTATGTGTGATGTAGGATAAATTGTGAACTTATGTGAGCAATCTCCATTGTGATTAAGTATGGTACTATGAGTGGGTTGTGTGTGTGGAAGAGAGAGTATGTGTGTGGCGTGTGTCCTTAGAGCATCTCCAACATCAGCGCTAAAAACGTCTTGCGCCCAAGAAACCGCCGATATGGCGCGCGCGCACCCGAAACGGTGTCTCCAGCAGCCGCGCTAAAACTCCGCGCGCGGTAAAAAGGGGCCAGCGCGCTGGCCCAAGCGGTACTCGCTGCGCTGAATTTGGGGCGGCCGCTCCAGCGCGCTGGGCAAAAGAAAGACGAACGCGCGAAGAAAACTGCCACGAAATTTCCCCTTGCGCGCACGGAGCTGTCCCTGGCCGGCCGCCGCCGTGTCCCTGGCCGCCGCCCGCATCCCTGCCGGTTCCATCCTGGCCGCCGCAGGCTCTGCTGCCCGCGGCCCTCGCTCGCCCTCCCATCGTCGAGCTCCTCCACCGCTCGCCACCGCCATCCCTCGCCGTCCCCGCCGTCCGCCGCCGCTAGAGGTCGAGCTCGCCCGCGTCCCCGCTGTCCGTCGCCATAGCCGGACGCGAGGAGGAGCTCGCCCGTGTTCCCGCCGTCCCTCGCCGTCCGCCGCCGCCGGAGGTCGAGCTTGCCCGCATCCCCGCCGTCCTTCGCCGTCCGCCACCGCCGGAGGTCGAGCTCGCCCGCGTCCCCACCGTCCGCCGCCGCTAGAGGTCGAGCTCGCCCGCGTCCCCGCTGTCCGTCGCCGCAGCCGGACGCGAGGAGGAGCTCGCCCGCGTCTCCACCGTCCGCCGCCGTCCGCGAGGAGGGAGAGGTCGACACCGAGCTGCGCCTGCAGTGCACGGCGGCGAGCGAGGCCGTCTCCCCGGCCCCGATCGAGCCCCACAGCAGTGAACTCCACGCAACGGCGAGGCCACTATGGCTGGCTGGACGAGGATTCGAGCTAGCTAGCTCTGAACGATTGGGGACTTGATTGCAATTTTCATTTTTTCTTAGGGTCCTGAATGTGAGTTATTTGGACCTATTTGTAAAAGTTAGGGTCTTTTTTATAAAGATCAGGGACTTGTTTGTTGTACAAGTGTTGAAAAAATATGTTTGTGGTGCTCTATTTTACAGCGTCCGCTGGAGCTAAAAATTGTGCAGCCGCGCCGCGCTAACTATAGCGCTTCTACTAAAGCAAAACAGGCGCTGAGCGCGCAAAATCGGAATTCTGGCGCCTAAAAAAAATATAGCGCACCGGCACGTAGCGCTGCTGTTGGAGATGCTCTTATAGTTAAAAATTAGCAAATTGTGCTGCTAGACATATGGATGATTTAGGGTCCGATGATATAAAAGGTGGCAAATGTTCTCATATTCACTCTAAAGAGTAAATTAGACGTATCTTGTGCAATATAGAGTAGAAACTGGAGGAAGGAAGATATTAACGCATGCAAGTCCATGCCTCTGGGATGGTGGGGCATGTTGTAGGATTAGGAGGCCTTTGGAATACCTTTTGTACTCGGCGAACTTGGATCCGGGTCTTGCAGGCAAGTCCCCGCTTGAGCGCCTACGTCGGGGTGGCTAACTCCATCAGAATGGTGAATGC
>QRDG01000747.1:1038138-1209157 GCA_012064385.1 Puccinellia tenuiflora
GGTGATCTTCTTGATTCACCAACTTTTGACTGTCGTTGTCCTTAGTCATCGGGTGCGCGAACAGCGCTCCCGATGGGAGTAGCCCCCGAGATTAATCTGAATTGCTTGCAATTGAGGTTAAACTCAATTTTTCTCTAGTCGAAAAGCCCGCTCCCGATGGGAGTATGAAGATGTCTCGAAATACCCGAGTCAAAAACTGGCCTTGCTCGACTTACTCTGTACTCAGCCTTGATGGCCTACTGAAGTGGCTTAAACTCAGCCCTTAAAGCTTACTGATTGTTCGTCCACTCGAATGATAAATTCGGGTATCATCAGCTTGTAAAGCTTACTACGTACTTGTCTTACTCGAATTGATTGTCGAGTGCTCTGCCGGATCGTTGGCTTACTTGATACGACTCCATAGTGACGTCAGGGATGACATCAGTGATGACGCTTCCTGGCACACTCTGCGCCCGACGGGACGTGACGAAGTGGGCCCACTGTCACAGCGGCCGCTGATGAATTTGGACCGTTGGGCGCGAAACTTTCGCGGGATAATGATGATGCCTTGATTCCCGTGCGTAGTGGGCGGCGTGGCCGGCGACGGTTGCCCTCTCCGCGCGACACATGGACGGCCGGATGTTGTCCTCGATTACCGTTCCACGGAGGACGGCCTAGATGAACCGTCCCCGCGGTACATATTTTCCACCGCGACGGTGAAACAGTTCACTCCATCTTCATTCTCTCGCCATCTCCGCAGTCTTCTCCGCCATTGCTGTCCTTGCGCCCAGTTTTCCCGAGCTTTCTCCATTCCCTCGAGCGAGGATAGGCTCGAAACGAGCGAAGACCACCGAGGGCACCGCCGCCGCCGCCGATGCAGGCATTAAGAAGGTGGAAGGCGACTGGGTGAAGTCGTCGGTGAAGAAAGCGATCTTGAGAGCCTCCGCGCGCAGGGGCTGCTGCCGCCGGCGGACCAGGCGGCCGTGCGCGCTTCGGGAAAAGAGGTACTCCCCTCTCCTCGCGATGGGGAACGCGTTTGCTTCGTGGAGTTCCTTCCACGGGGTTTCGGGTTCCCCATCCACGATTTTGTTCGTGGTCTCATGTTCGCTTATGGGATTCAGATCCACGATCTGACTCCCAACAGCGTCTTGAGCATCGCGAGCTTTATCGTGCTCTGCGAGTGCTTTTTGGGAATCTCTCCCAACTGGCTTCTCTGGAAGTCTCTGTTCCTCGTTCGCAAGAACGTTGGGAAGTCGAAGCAGGTCTACCCAGTCGGCGGCTTCAACATCCAAGTGTGTGGCGACACCACGTTCTTCCAGATGAAGAAATCCGACTCCATCCAGAATTGGCGGAGGAAGTGGTTCTACGTCAGGTGCGACAAAGAAGGCCTTCCCGACTTCGCGGCTGACCGCGCGTTGCAGAAGACGAAGGCGTGGGCGCACCCGCTGTCCAAGGAAGATAGGGAGGAGACCAAGCCGCTGCTGGCGCTCCTCCGCGAACTTCTGAAGACCCTTGGTCGCGAGTCGGGTGGGGTGCACCTCATCGCGACCTTCTTCAGGCTCCGAGTGCAGCCGCTCCGCCGCCGTGCCCAGCCGATGTGGGCGCGTGCATCCGGCGATGAACTTGATGAAGAAGGAGTCGAGTCGAAGGTGAGGAGCATCACCAGCCTCCGAGCCGCAGACACATGCAGCGTCAAGTGCCCGATGGAGCCATATGGCCTCGACAATCCTGTGCCTGAGGTAAGTGTCTTGAACCTTGCTCGTCTTGGGTTTTCTTCAGTCGAATCTTATTGCTTGACTCGAATTTTTTGACAGGGTCGTTCCAGCTTTGTTAGCCTTCCTCCGCTGATGGAGAATGGTCCTCACGCTGAGGCAGAGGTCGTGAAGGAGGACGAGGAGGATGACGACGAACTCCCTTCCGCCAACTCTCCGAGCGAAGAGGTGGAGGAGGATGATGAAGACGAAGAGCCGCTGCAGAAGCGGCGAAGGCGAAAGAGTGGCGAGTCCGCTTCGGCTTCGTCACCCGCAAAGCAGGTGGAGGTGGAGGACGTGGACGAGGCGAGCGAGTCGTCCTCGGGTGCCAGGTACACGAGCGACCCGACAGAGCCTTTGGTCGTGCCTCCCCTTAGCTCTGCGCCACCGACTAGGTTCGCGAGGTTGCTCTCCGTCTCCCTGGGCAGCGATGATGATCAGGATGTCACCAGGTTAGTCTTTCAGCTATCATCTTGTTTTGTCGAGTGCCCTTTTTGCCTTTGCGAGTATTTGAATTGAATTATCTTGTCGCAGCAACCGTACTGGCGCTGTCGGTTCTTCGCCTCCAGAGATGGAGCACACGTCTGCTCCCGTGTTCGAGCAGACCGCGAAGGCGACTGATGAGGAGCCGCGGGCGGGCGATGTCTCGACTTTGAAGGCTTCGACTTCCTCCGTCCCAGAGAAGACTGTTGATGCGACCTCGGTGGACGCTGGATTGCTTGAGCATGTAAGTGTGCTTTACCTCAGTCTGTAAGATCTGTATCGGGTGCGCGAACAGCGCTCCCGATGGGAGTAGCCCCCGAAGATGTGCGTGACTAGAATAGTCGGGCACAGATTAATATCTTGTTCTTTCCACAGCCATTTTGTCGCCAGCTGATGGAGGGATCCGCAGCCTTCGTGCGGATGGAGAAGGAAAAGGGTCGACTCCATGCTGCTTTGGAGCAAGCTAATAGTAAGTACTAACCCTTGTGTTCGAGAGGTACTGCGACTATCTTCATTGTTGACTTTGCTCCGGTGATCCATAGGCGAGAAGGAGAGCATGGCGAAGCGGGTCGCGGAGCTGGAGAAATCCCTGGGTGCAGCTCAAAAGCGTGAGCGAACCCGGGGTGATCTAGAGAAGACCCAGGTTGAACGCTTGCTCGCACTCGCCAATGTAATCGGAGGTAAGTATCTTGGCTCATTGCCTACTTTGTATTGCGTCGACTTCTGATGTCTTACAAGTGTGGTCCTCTTCGTTGTTCAGAGCCGTGCGGAGGCGCTCCTCCAGAAGAGATTTCCAGTGAGAATGTCGACCTGGAGAAAGCTGTTGGCTTCGTTGACCGCGCCCATGCGTATGCTTCGACTGCACTGCAGCAATCTTCGGCGGCGCTGCAGAAGTCGAAAGATGCCTTGGCGAGTGTGCACCGGAGCATCTTCCCCGACCAGCTGTCGCCGGTCGATGTTGATGCGCTTGCGGCTCCGTTTGAAGGCGAAGCGACCACCCTGGCGGACTTCACGCGTGCTCAGACGGTACGCGGCTCAGAGCTCACTTTCCAGCTCCTACTTGGTCACCAAGTCGCAGGTGACTTTGAGAAGGTTGTCAACGACTTCCCTCGGAGGCCTGATGGCAAGACCGCGTCCCTTAGCTCTGTGAAGGCGCGGGCGAGTCAGCTGGTTGCGAGGCTGGTTGCCACCTTCGAGAAGAGAATCGCCAAGGCTGCAGAGTTGGCCGCTAGGAAGGGCCGTTCTCGGTAGGAGTCTGCCATGTAGTTTCCTTTGTTTTAGGGTTCTTCTTCTTTTGAACTTGGTCTGTAATGAAACTCATGATCTTCGAAGTCTTTTGGCCGCGAACATGCTAGTGTCAAAATATAATCTTTGTTTTCCAGTCTTGTGTCATATGAATTTGCCTGACAATGTCGAAAATTGGCAGCCTGAGATGGGTGAGACTCCCGAGGTTGCTGGGGCTTCTGATGTGGGTGGGGACGAGGATACCTCTTCGGCTGCACCCACTCGCCCTCGTCATCAAGCTCCGGCAGCCCCTGTGCAAAGCGTAAATGATCAACGAGTGATGACTTATATGAGGAACAAGATTGTTGAGCTCGAGTCGAAGCTGAAGGTTGCCGAGTCAGAGCTGGCACGCTTGAAGTCGTAGGCTGCTAAGCCGTTCTCCCCGCGTGAGGAGTTCCTTCTTGGCCAGATTGACTTGATCAGTCGACAGCTGCAAGGTTGGCTTTCTGGCGCTTTGCTTTGACTTCTTCATGCTCTCGCTGTTCTAAGTGCTGAGTCTTGATGCAGATGTGAATCCTGATTGGAAGGCCGAGCAGATTCGAATGCACGAGCGGGTGGAAAGGGAGGCCACCGGTGATTCACTTGAAGCTCGTACCTTCTGGTCGAATAAAAACGCAGGCCGTATACTCGTGAAGATGCTGGATCGCACCTGGCGAGCTGCTGTGCTCTTGGAAGGTTGTCGGAAGGCACTCTGGCAGATCAACAGGGTGTACTTTCCACATAACGAGCAGCCTTCTGGGCTGGCTGCGCTGCTGGAGAGGTTCCGCAGTAGCAGGGCGTTGAAGGAGGTCGTCTTCGCTCAGCTTGTTGCCGGGGCCAACACGGCGTTTGCTTATGTTCGACTGCATCGACCTCATGTTCCCTTGGACAGAATACTTGATGGCTTGCCTAGAGATGCTGATTATGCTGAATCCCGTGCGGCTGCACGTCAGGCGATGCAACAGGTCCTGAATCATACAGAGCAACTTGTAGGGCCACTGGATGCGCCAAAGGAAGAGCCTGTCGACTAAGAATAGCAGTTTGTTGTTGTATAGTGTTAGCTTGTAACGTAAATATGCATGTATGTATGCCCATGTGATGTATAACGTGCGATTTTGCACTCGTAAACCTGTATGGAGCGGCCCCCGAGTGAATCGGGTGACGTCTTAGGTATGTTTGAGTTAGGCATGTGCGGCGCAGCCCCCGAGTGGCTCGAGTGGCGGCTTAGTGTTTTCGAGTTATGCCTGTGCGGCGCAGCCCCCGAGTGATTCGATTGGCGGCCAAGGCTGAACTTAGACCTGTATGGCGCGAGCCCCCGAGTGGTTCGAGTGGCGGCCTAGGATTTTCGGGTTATGCCTGTGTGGCGCAGCCCCCGAGTGATTCGAGTGGCGGCCTAGGCTGGACTTAGACCTGTATGGCGCGAGCCCCCGAGTGGTTCGAGTGGCGGCCTAGGATTTTCGAGTTATGCCTGTGTGGCGCAGCCCCCGAGTGATTCGAGTGGCGACCAAGGCTGTACTTTGACCTGTATGGCGCGAGCCCCCGAGTGATTCGAGTGGCGGCCTAGGATTTTCGGGTTATGCCTGTGTGGCGTAGCCCCCGAGTGATTCGAGTGGCGGCCTAGGCTGGACTTAGACCTGTATGGCGCGAGCCCCCGAGTGGTTCGAGTGGCGGCCTAGGATTTTCGAGTTATGCCTGTATGGCGCAGCCCCCGAGTGATTCGAGTGGCGGCCTAGGCTGGACTTAGACCTGTATGGCGCGAGCCCCCGAGTGGTTCGAGTGGCGGCCTAGGATTTTCGGGTGATGCCTGTGTGGCGCAGCCCCCGAGTGATTCGAGTGGCGGCCTAGGCTGGACTTAGACCTGTATGGCGCGAGCCCCCGAGTGGTTCGAGTGGCGGCCTAGGATTTTCGAGTTATGCCTGTGTGGCGCAGCCCCCGAGTGATTCGAGTGGCGGCCTAGGCTGGACTTAGACCTGTATGGCGCGAGCCCCCGAGTGGTTCGAGTGGCGGCCTAGGATTTTCGGGTGATTGTTCGCAAAGGGAAAAAATGATGAGTCTTTTTCTTCAAATATCTTTATTGATTCTCGCAAACAGGCCGCCTCGTTAAAACCCTTCCAGTCCCCTTAGGTACCCTGGCGAGGGAAAGAGTGCGTGAGAAACCTGCTGCTACTTGACAAGATGAAGTTTACAAGTTGGGGTCGTTCAGGCGTAGAAGCGGCGTAGCTATGCCACGTTCCACGGATTGCTGCAGACTGCCCCGTCTTCGAGTCCTTCAGGCGGTAAGCTCCGTTGCCGATTGCCTCTGTCACAATGTATGGACCCTCCCATGGGGAGGCGAGTTTGTGCACCTTCTTCTGCTTGAGCCGGAGAACCAGATCCCCTGGGACGAATGCTCTAGGCCGCAGTCGTCGCCCATGGTAGTTGCGCAGGTCTTGCTGGTACACGGCTGTGCGGCTGAGGGCGATGTCGCGTGCTTCATCCAGGGTATCCACGTCATCTTTGAGTGCTTCTTCTGCATCAGACTCGTTGTATGCCACTACCCGTGGAGCATCAAATTTGATGTCGCAGGGCAGGACTGCTTCGGCGCCGTACACCATGAAGAATGGTGTATACTGGGTAGATCTGTTTGGCGTGGTGCGTAGGCTCCACAGCACACTTGGTAACTCCTCCACCCAGGCTCCTGCGGCTCGCTTCAATGGTACTCGCAGACGCTTCTTGATGCCTTTGCTGACTAGGCCATTGGCTTTCTCGACTTGCCCATTGGACTGCGGGTGCGAGACGGATGCATAACTGAGCTTGATGCCTTGTTCAGAGCAAAAGTCCCTGAATTCTTCGGCTGTGAAGTTCGTCCCGTTGTCGGTGATGATGCCATGTGGCACACCGAACCTGAAGATGATGGACCTGATAAAGTTGACCGCTGAGGTTGCAGTTGAGCTTGTGATTGGGACCGCCTCGATCCACTTCATGAACTTGTCGACTGCCACCAGGAGGCACTAGTGGAAAACGGGGCAGTAGTCCCGGTTCCAGACGGCCTCTAGTCCCGGCTGGGCAACCCGGACTACCAAATCGGGACTAGAGCCCCCCCCCCCTATAGTCCCGGTTGGCTACGAACCGGGATTAGAGTGCCTCCCACGTGGCCACGGGCGAGCCCGCGGGCTGGATGTCTTTAGTCCCGGTCCGTAACACGGACCGGGACTACCGTTAGGCCTTTTTTTTTTCTTTTATAATTTTTTTCAGAATTGCACGGACCGGGTGTCGTGTACTGTGTTTAGTGCCGGGGTTTTGGATAGTTTCGGAAACACGTCGATACGTCGATATAAATTATATTGTACTATGATCACACGTTGATGCATATATATAACACACTTACAAATTAATTGTAACACATGAATTTGTCGTCACGTTTCCGTACACAAAGTACTCAAATGCATTAATTATACATGCATGAAATCATAGTACATTTATATATGTAGATAATAGTGCTCTGAATTTTCAGGTATGACATCATCAAGAAGAAATCCCGCCAGCTCCTCCCCAATTGCTCTTATACGGTCATCTGGTAGGAGGCCGGCCCGCTTCCTTACAATCTTTAAAAGAAGGAGAAAATTAAACAATTATGAATGAAACTCCACACAATTGATATGCATATTATTTTGTCAAAAAAAACTTGTGAACAATGTATAATTACGTACCTCTGCGTTTCTTCGATTTTCGAATTTTTCATAAGTCATCCTATGAATGTACTCGCAAACGTAGTACCCACATAAGAGGGTCCCTTTTGGCTGTTCCAGACACCACTGTTCGAGAATAGAATTCAACACATTAAGTTTGGTAATGGTATTGCAAACTACATTAATTCATGGATATAGGTATAGTACTACTTACTTGGTTCAGAGTCCATACCAGCTTCTCGTGCCATTTACCGGGTACTTCCTTGACGAATGTCTGCCATGCTCTACTCGACAAAGAAAGAACAAAACATCTGTTATTAATTAATTACTTGATATCACGAAATGAATGAAAGAGAGGTCGGTATAGTAATGTGATAAGAATTTAAATTACTCTTTCATGACATCAAACAAGCTCTTGTACTCTCTAGGGTCTCTCCTTAATGAGTCGTAGACTTCAATTATTCCCTGGTGATATCTAATGACCACGAGAATAAAGTGGTAGCTGCAAATTTACATACAGAGGCATGCGCATATAACTCATCAATTAGACTTAAGATACCGGGTGAGCAAAAATAGAATGTGTACAAGCAATTAGTAACACTTACCTGAAGTTGTAAGGAAGAAATATTTCTTTTTTGTCTTGGTGTCGCTTGAAAGCCTCTATCATTACTCCCTTTACAACTTGTGGTTTCTCCCTTATGCTCACTTCATGAATAACATTAGGGTCCATGAAACCAATCTCCACCAGTTTTATTATTTCCCTTTTGTAGTCGATCATCTTCTTTCTGCACAAATAGCGTACCAAAATTAGAATGTGCTGTGAGCTATATATATATATAAAGACTTAATTAAATTACAAAAATAAATAACGTACAGACAAAAGATACTGATGATTGCTTTATCGAGGGGTAAACCATTGTATAATTGGAAAAGTTCGGAGAAATCAATTTGCACACCGTAGTCATCGTAGAAGTGTTCCTCCTTTCTAACTTTTGCCATGATACCTATTATACCTTTCTTTGCGACTTTCATGTACCATGAATTCAACTGACGCATCCTTGTTGGTAGTAACTTGGCCACCTTAGTTGTGACCAAAGACTTGCCTTGAACATATCGATAAGGCACCCTATAAGGTTCCTCAGGGAAGTGGCGGACACTTCCCTGAGGTACCATACGGTGGGCGTCTTTGTCGGTAAGTACCTTAAGCGGAGGGAGCGATTGCGTAGCTTGTTGTCCCAGCTGGGCTATCTGTTTCCCGCATTTCCGGTTCTCCAACACCGAGTCGTATGACTTTTCAATAGAGCGCTCATAGTCTGATGACGGCCTTGGTGGAGGGTTGTATAAGCACCTAATAGTGTGATGTAGTTTGTCACGAGGAAGCCCTTTGATGCTGGGTAGTTCTTCCGGGGGCGGTTTCTTTGTAAAATGGGCTTTAACCTCGGCCCTCCTGATGGCTTCGGATTCCTCGACAGTCCTCTCGTAAGGTAACTTCTCAGGAGTCTTCACTTTTCGCGGCTTTTTCTGTCTCTTCTTAGGAGGCGAACCATTAACGGCCCTCTTCGCATCAAACCACTTATAAGGCAGAGACCGCTGGACTGGCTCTGGAGATGGAGACCGCTGGACTGGCTCTGGAGATGGAGACCGCTGGACTGGCTCTGGAGATGGAGACCGTGCTGGTGTAGCTGGAGATGGAGACCGTACTGGTGTAGCTGGAGATGGTGACGGACTCGCGCTGGGGTCCCTCTGGGGTAGGAAGGGTGGACTTGTAGGTGGTGGACTTCTACTTGGAGGAGTCGGTGGCCTTGGTGCTGAGCCTGGAAGCACGATGTATTTCTTGTTCCATAGAACGAAACCGTGCTTGACTTGTCCCAGTGTCGTCTCATCGTCACCTCCAGGATAGTCAAGCTCAAGTGCCTCAAATCCCGGTATAATAGCATCCACCCCGACACGAGCATAGCCAGCTGGAATCTGACCAAGATGGTAGCTTGCTCCAGGTTCGTTTGGTAACGCATAGCCGACCGCCACCTTGAAGGATATGTTCTTCATTAACATATGAAGCTCACACTCCGTCTTCTCCGTGATATCATCCACGGGGTAGTGAGCCGCCGGCTGTTCTATTATTGCGGCAGATACTTGTAGCGGCGTGGAACCCACGCTGCTTCTTCGCGGTTCTTGGACGACGTTGACTTGTTGCTGCTGTTGATCAGGTGCCCGGTGCTGGCTGATTGAGTCAATCTGACAGCGCAGTCCGGAAACCATGCGCTCCAATTCTGATAAACGGTCTAACTCCTTCTGCTTCTTTCTCCCACGGCTTCTATAACTGTCAGCACAGTCCGGAAACCCTTCCTTCAAGTTGATACCGCCGGGAAAGCCTCGTAATCGTCCGTTGTGTTCGGGATTCCCCAGTGCGAGTGTCAGCTCGTCGTTCTCTCTCTCGGGATGGTACTCTCCCTTTCGAACTTTATCTATTGCGTCAATAAGCAACGGAACGATTGTTTCAACCTTTTTCTTCCATTTTCCCTTTGCAACAATCAACCCCGTCTCTGGGTCCAACACTGCGCCATGCGTGAACAACCAAAACTTGGCCCTCTCGGGCCAGTTCAAAGTCTGTGGAGTGATCCCTTTAGCAACCAGTTCCGCTTCAAAGGCTAACCATTTGGGAATGGCAGACTTGTAGCCACCTGTACCCAACCTATGGTGGTATTCCTTCTTCCCAGCATTTCTCTTATTTACGACCGATCGAGCCACGGCAGTAGAGGAATTCTTATACGCCTTGAATGCGGCCAGGAATGTTTTATCTTCTCGAGTGCTCCGGTGAAATTAGCTGGATCTTCATCTTCATACTTTCTCCATAGTGTTTTCTTCCAGCTCTGGAATTGTGTGGCCATCTTCTTAAGAGTCCACTCCTTCACTTTCTCCGTCTTGCCTTCTGGTATGTTGAAATGTATCATGAGCGTATCGAAAAGCAATTCTTTCGTATGATCAGGGACATAACAAGCATCATCCTCATCCACACCCTTCGGCTTATGCCATTCTGCAATGGTGATCGGGAGAATGTCCCTAACAATGACTCCAGCTTGATTTACAAATTTACGACAGGTCGCTATGGGTGCCAGCGGTTCGCCACTCTGAGAAACTTCCTCTATCGTTAGCCTCGGAGCATCGCTAGCCATCCTCTTCGTCAGGCCTCGAGGAGGAACATTATTTACAGATTTGCTCGATCCAGAGGGCTGGAAAATGAATCGTTAATTAACACGTGCAATTAACAAATGCATATATATACATGATCGATCGATCAATTGTCAGCCTATATAATATATGTATATACCTCGCCGGAGTTTGTCGTTAAGGGCGCTTCATCGTCAAACAGAAGTCCCTCACCGCAGTCGTTCAGAAATTGTGAGCTGAAATCATCATCTTCATCGCCTTGTCGTCCATCATCTTCTCCACCGCCTTGTTGTCCATCATCATCTCCACCGCCTTCTTCACGGGCACTCGCATAGATTATTCGTTGCATTTTATCTTCATGCTCCTCGTCTCTAATTAAGGGAATGTCCGCCATAGCTCAATGTACCTGCAATCAATTATATGTGTTTGTAATTTTTTTGACATAGAATTACACATAAATGACACCCCAAAATAATTAGGGGTGGCATTGTGCAACTTGTCACATAAAATGACAGCCCTTGGTCCTGAAAAAAAAATAGGGCCAGGCACCTGGCTAGCGGCTGGTCCTTTAGAAAAATCAGCACCCTGCCCGGCACCTGGCCAGTAGCGGCTGGTCCCTTAGAAAAATCCAGCCCCCGCGTCCACCCACTGGCCAGTAGCGCGTGGTCAAGGCTGGCCCACCAGCCAGCGACCCGGCCACCCCGCCACCCAACCGCCGCGCGGTCAGCCCACTCGGCCACGTCGCGCGTGGGAACCGCGACCCGGCCGCCACGTTCCCTCGTCTCCCCCGCCACCCAACCGTCCGAGCCCCGAAGTCAATGCTCCTGGGCCTCCTCGGCTTCCCGTCCCGCAGTCAATGCTGGCCACGGTGGACGCGGCCCCCGTCCTTTTTAAACCCCGGCCGTGCGCGATGGCGACCTCACACAGCTAGCCCCGCCGCCCTCCCCACACTCCATCAAACGTGCCCTAGCCCTAGTCCTAGCCCTAGCCCTCGCCCTCGCCGGAGCTGGAGCAATGTCGAAGCGGTGGTGGCCAGGCGGCAAGCACCAGTCCGAGTCTGGCGGCTCGGGATCTGGCCGCTCCGGCCGTCGCCGGGGCGCTGGACTGCCTCCCCTTGCTCCTCCTCCACCACCACCATCGTCGGCGCCGCGCGGAGTGCGCATCGTCGGCACGGACCCGCGTCGTGCCGGTCCGCAGGCCGGCGGGCCGGCCGCCAAGAAGAAGAAGCCGACGCCACGCTACCGCCGGTACGTCCGGGTGGAGGAGGCGCAGTGGCACTGGGAGAACGCCGGCCCGGTGCGCTGGTCGGACGTCCACCTCCCGGACAACTGGCACCTGAATCCGCAACGGATTCCGGTGCCGCCGATCCCGACCGACCCCACGGCCAGGGCGGTGGAGATCGCACGCCGGCGCAGCCTCCTCCCCAATCACCTCCTCGACGACCCAGCGTACGCGCCGGGCTCCCCCTACTGGGACCAATGGTTCCGGGAGGAGCACGACGAGCGCCACCGGAGCTACTTCGCGCCGGCCCCGGTGCCGCCGGTGGAGCGCACGGAGTACCCGGCGCTCCCGGAGGGGATGGACGACCTCGACCAATGGTTGGAGGTCGACTCCGACGGCGGGGCCGCCCCCATGGACGAGGACGACGACGTCGACGACGCCATGAAGGCAGCCATGGCGGCGTCCCGGCAGGCCTTCGTCGACGACGAGCGCCGCCGCTGGGAGATGGTGGTGCAGGACGCACTGCCGCCGCCGCCGCCGCACGGTCTGCCGCCGCAGGGACCGCCTCCACCCCCGCCTCCGCCACAGGGACAGCCGGGGCTGGACTGGGTTCAGGCCCTCGCCCAGGAGGAGGAGGCCTACGACCCGCCGGAGGAGGAGTACCAGGAGCCGGTGAGATTCCCACCGGAGCTGTTCGGGCAGTCGTGGGTATTCACGACTGTGCCCCAGCTGCCGCCGGAGGAGCCCCGGGACGCCATCCTGGAGGAGCCAGGGACGCCGCCGCGGGACGTCCCCATGGAGCAGCAGCAGCAGCCGCCGGCGCATCTGTGGGAGGCACCACCGTACGTCGTCCTCTCCGACGAGGAGGGCGACGAGGACTAGCTAGGACCTCCCCCTCCCCCCCTAAGTAAATGTAATGAACTAAGTAAATGTAATGAAGTTTATTTCCTATCTACGAACTGTCCCCGCCGCCGATTCAAGGTCACCGGACCACCGCCGCCGCCGATTCTAGCTAGGGTTCGTGCCATCGGACCACACGCCACCGCCGATTCTAGCTAGGGTTCGTGCCATCGGACCACCGCCGCGCCGATCTAGAGTTTGAGAGGGCCGTACCTTAGGCGGAGCGCGCGGGGGACGGCGGCGAGGAAAAGGGACGCGAGCGACGGCGGCGGCGGCGGCGGCGGCCAGATTTTGGCAGCCTGGCGGCGTCGTCGCGTGAGAGGAGCCCGGAGGCGTCTGCGTCTTGGGCCTGGCGGCAAAAATGGGGAAGAAATCCGCGGAGAGGGACCAAGTAGGCTCAAATCGGCCTTTAGTCCCGGTCCGTGACACCAACCGGGACTAAAGACCCCTATAGTCCCGGTTGGTGTCACGGACCGGGACTAAAGGTGGGCTTTTTGGCGCGCTAAGTTTCGCAGCGGCCCGAAAATGGCCTTTAGTCCCGGTTGTAGCCACGGACCGGGACTAAACGGCCGTTTGTATTTTTTTCTTCATTTTATGAATGTTTTCAAATGTTCATATTTTATAAACTTTACATGTTTCCAAATGTAAATATGAATATGTTATATATATTGAACATTTAAATAGATGAGTTGAGTAAAACCGTTGTACTAATAAAATCCGAGGTTGGGATAAATATATTTAACATTTTAAATATTTAATGAAAAACCCTCAACTTTTTAACAGTCAAAACAAAATTCTACCAATTATTACACATATGTATAGAACAAGTTAGGATAAATAAATATCTCATACATTATTACAAATGACCACAATACATCAACATCATTCAACACTTCTTCGTGTCTGTCATTTTTTGTTCTTATCGCGTCGTATCCATGGACAATCTTCATCATTCAACGCGATGGTTGGGTCAATTTTCACTGTGAAGGGGGGAATATCATCAAACTTATTGTAATCTTCTGACATGTCTGTCTTGTCCTCCACTCCCACGATGCTTCTTTTCCCTGAAAGAACTATGTGGCGCTTTGGCTCGACGTCGTACGATGCATTCACTGCTTGCTTATCTTTTCTTTTCTTCGGTCTGCTAGACATGTCCTTCACATAGAAAACCTGAGCCACTTCACTGGCTAGGACGAATGGTTCGGTGTCGTATCCAAGATTCTGCATATCCACTGTAGTTATTCCGTACTTCGGGTCTACATGTACCCCGCCTGTCAGGTTGAACCATTTGCACTTGAACAAAGGGACTTTAAAAAATGGTCCATATTCAAGTTCCCATATCTCCTCTATGTAACCATAATATGTGTCCTTTTGCCCATTGCTGTTTGTTGCATCAAAGCGGATACCACTGTTTTGGTTGGTGCTCTTTTTATCTTGATTGGCCGTGTAAAATGTATTTCCATTTATCTCATACCCTTGATAAGTCAATATAGTCGAAGATGGTCCATTGGCCAACAAGTATAGCTGTTCTCCAACAGTGCTGTCATTAAAGAGACGTGTTCGCAACCAACTGTCACATCCCGAAAATTCGTCCCTATTGTTAGTGATGTTTTTCTCCCGCCGGAAAAACTTTTTCTGTTTCCAAACTATTTTCTTTCCACTTGTTGGTCTTTGAATTGACTTGGGTTTTGCTCACTTGGAGATTTCCCAACAAACCTTGATCTTATCAACCCCCACCACATCTCGATGCCGCTATTTTCGTGGTCACCCATTGGTGCCACTCGAATGTTTCACAACCCCTCCCATCTATCCTACCAAAGGCCACCACCACAATTGTATCTTAAGTAAAATTCTATCAAGCCACCAAATGGTTCCCTCATACATATCCATCCACCCCATGGAAAAATATTCCATAGTCCAATGCAAAAACCCTCGGTTAAATCATATCCGCTATTATGCCATTTCCAATCCAATAATTGTTCAGACACATTCCACTCATCCAAAAATTCTACAATTTTGTGGATAGTCCTAATTTCACATCCTGAACTTTTCACTCCATTGGCCCAACCTCATTTGAGCAATATATGGGGTACTTCCTTTGTGATGCCCTTTTTATGCCGAATAGCAATTTCCAAAGCAAACCCTAGATACAAAAATCATTTGGCATTGGTGCTTTGCCAAGATGACAAACTCCCATATATAACCCCAGATCCAGAAGATCATGTCAAGATCAATTGAGGAAGTGCTTTTAACATGCCCATGCCATTAGGGTACTTTTGAACATCAATTTATTTGACCACCTTCCATGTATCCAATTGAGCTCAAACTCCACAGGAATACCATATACACCCATTACAACCTACTGTGAATTTCTGGGATTTTTCTGAGTTGTGCAAAGCCTTCATCATTTCATCGAACACCTGGTGTCCCCTGCTGTTTTGGGATTTTTGTTCGGACAAAGTTGCAAACCAGCCGAAACCTTCAACTAGGTTTAGTTAGACCTTTACATTTGGCACAAAGTGACGCAAACTGTTTTCATTTTGGTGCTTCGAGTTGACGGGAACGTGGCGATGCCGCTCATGGCGCGCATGGCCAAGACCTGCACGTTCCTGTGCACCTGGTCTCCACTGTTCCCCTCTTGCCCCAACCGAACCACAGCTGTAGCTAGACCCCCACTGCTCCCCTGGCTCGAACCAGAGTCGATCCTATCCCCTCCCAGAGTGCTGCCAAGCAGCTGGCCGACGCGCCGCCAGAACAGCGCCACCACAGGACCCTCTCGGCAGCCAGCGCACCACCTCCCCTCTGATCTTATCCGATGCCCCGTGTTTCCCGTCGTCCAGCGATGCCTCGTGCTACACCGACGACGTCGTGTCCGTCGTCCCGTCGCTGTGGCACCGAACTGCTCGCCCCGCCTCCCCCGCCGAGCATCTCGGTCGCTGTCCCCCCCGAGCCCTATAAGAGCGCACCCCCGAGACCCTCGCGCCCGAGCACCCTCACTCCCCCCTGGAACGCCCCCTTGCTCCTTTAGTTGCGGAACGGCGGAGCTCTGCTCCGATTCGGCCGAGGACGTCGCTGTCGGTTCATCGACTGTGGCGGGCTCTAGGCAGAGCCGTTCTTCGATTAAACCCGCGGAGGTGTTCCCCCTGATCCCCTCTACCTCCTAGACATCTCGATTTGCGGAGTGCCGCACCGTAGCCTCGGCATGGTCTCCGCCCGCCGCCGGTGTGCTCGCGGGACACGCTCTCGGGCGGCGCCCCCGGTGCGCCCCGCGCTCGTGGCCACCCGCAGCGGAGGTGGCGCGGCGCCGCTGCCCTCCCCACACCCCCGGCGGCCGGCGGCATGCTCCGGAGTGGCGGCGGCAGCTGGCTCCCGTGGCCGGCGGCGCCCGGGCACGCCCGCGTCGGGGCCCGTCCCGCGCGTGGCCGAAGCCGGGTCAGGAACGGCCAGCGGGGCTGCCAGCTTGGCGCCGTGGTGCCGCTGACGGGTGGGCCCGGTCTGGCCCAGCAGCCCCGTCAGCTAAGTGGAGGCGGAAACAAGGTTTTCCGTGTCCCCAGTCGGAAGACGTACTTTTCGGAGATGCGCGACCAGTCCGGCCCGTTCCAAAGCAGCCCGTTTTGGTTTTTTTTTCAGAAAGGAGCAGCAGATAGCTAAACGTCGCACGGCTCTAACTTTTGAACCATAGCTCCGTTTGAGGTGAATTAAATTTGTAAATTCATGGTTTGAAGAGTTCTATCCAGCGGTATAGGTTTTACATTTTTATAAAATGGTTATATGCTCAGCACCTATGTATGCATGTATAGGTATTCCCCGGTACCGGCAAACCGATACCCTAAACCGCGAAGTGTCCGTGACCCTCAAGACAAATGGCGTCAATCCCCGGAGGCAAGCTAACCACTTGCTATGAACACTCAAGCGGTGTTTATTTGGTTGCATATTACCCTGTCATATCAGTGCATTTTATTGCTTATTATCGTCTGTCAACTGTGCGTCACGAGATATCGTGGCTTTGTTTACCTCCTGCCAACTGTGCGTCACGAGATATCGTGGCTTTGTTTTCATTCCTGCAATACGATAAACCCATCAAGTGTGGGTTGAGTTCCGGCCGGCGACTAAATACATGTTGGGCACCGCCCACGTGGATTGAATCTCGCCTACTTTCAGTATTATTATTTCATGTACCTTTACTTTCCTGCAATACGATAAACCCATCAAGTGTGGGTTGAGTTCCGGCCGGCGACTAAATACATGTCGGGCTCCGCCCACGTGGATTGAATCTCGTCTACTTTCCGTAGAGTGGGGTGTGCGTATTTATTTACTCAACCCGTGGCTGCAACTGGCCGGAGATATCTCCGTCCTCGCCCGGTTGATTTTGTTATTTTCTTTTACCCAACCTGTGGCTGTCACTGGCCGGAGTTACCTCCGCCATCGCCCGGTTGGAACTAACCATTGATTGAACTAACTACATACTGCTTGAACCATTGTGTGCAGTTTGTTTCTGTATCATGTTGATATGGTATTATTGTTTTGTACTGGACTAATCTGTTTCATGTTGATATGATTTTATAATTGTTGTGTTGGACTAATCCTTTATTGTGTTGGACTAATCCCCTGTTTTTGGATTTGTTGTTGAAAGAAACTGGATTAAATAAACCAACCCTCCAAACTTCGATGTGGTCAGTCCATAGTGCCACCAATCTGAACCTTGAACGCACTACCACTGTCGCCCAAATGGGAGAGCCATAACCTATGTAACCTATCAAGCCTCCTTTGATGCTACCCACTTGGCAAGTCTAGTCGGTTACTGCATAGTTGTGGTCGGGGCTAGTCTTGTGAAGGTTCCGGAGCAAGGCGTCGCTCATGAGTTGGGGACGTGCCGGATTCACTTCGTCCTAAGACATAGAGTTATGTCGGTAGCTATACAGGGAGTGTCTGGGTAGCGTGAACGGTTGTGTAAGTGTATCTTGCCGTCATGAAGCAAGGTGCATTTAGATGAGTGGTAACTGCAACCTCTCGAGAGTGTGTCAACTAGCAGCTAGCCTTGTTCCTAGGTTATGGAACAGTTCAGTGTCGGTCACACTATTGTCCTTTGTCGAGTCCGGAGGTTAAACTTAAGATCGGTTTGAAAGAAAGGTGAACAACCTAATTTAGAATAGGCTGTTGCAGGGAATATTACTTGAATCTTGGATGGATACCCGTGTTTGGGGTGACGGTGTGATCGTTGGGAGCCTAGAGTTAGGCCCGAGCCAACATCAACCGTGCATGCCCAGGATGGAAAGTGAGGCCAGTGGGCCTAGCAGTTTGACAGATGTGATAAGGCCGTGAGGCCTAGTTGAGATGACAGGTGATGTTATAATATTTGGTACCAACGGGTACACTCGTTATTCGTCACAGGTAAGTTCTCTTGTGTGATCACCGGTATACGATCCAACCCCACCTGGCTTGGACTCTGTACTGGTGATACCCCTATTATTTGCTTATGCCATGATCTGTTGTGTTGCCTTGTTGCTACCCACTTGGACTGCCGTAAGTAGACACTTGCCATGTTTGGATTATTCTCTGTCGCTAGCTACTTGTTGCCTGATCGCTTGACTGTTCATGTCTTGTGGTTGTTTTCTTGCGAGTACGTCACCGTACTCAAACTGGCTTTTCATGTGGCCAGACATTGAGAGGATTCATCTTCTACTATCGCAAAGAGATGGAGCAAGAGCGTGCTAGGATCAGTAGCCCAGCCAGATGCCTGTGGAATGGAGTCCCTCCAAGCCGTTGCCGAATCTATGACTTCCGCTGCCAGTTAAACTCTGTCCAGTGCCATACTTGGCCTTGATAATTCTTCAAGCCTTTATGGCCATGTAAAACCACTTGTAGCCCTCTGGGCCTGATTGTGTAATGATATTTCTGCTATGTCGCATTGTCGTAACGTGCGGCCGGATATCCTGGGCTGGCGCACGGGGCGACCGCCTCTCTGGCGATATGTGTCAGAGGGGGGTGTCACAGAGCATGGTATCAGAGCACCAGGCTGGCTGTAGACTACCCTAGCGTGGAAAGTCCACCCTTACCTTACCCGACAATGACCCGATGGATTTGACCCCTTCCTGCCTAACCGACATGGTCGGTGTTGGCCAACAGTTGTTACAGTAGGGCTTGTCCCAATCTCCTTCCCCAACAAGACGGCCGGCTACTTCCATGAGAAGCAGCCGACCTTACCCAGTGAACTTGAGACCCAGCCCTAGTTGCTTTATAACCCACCCTCGCCAGCTCTCCCTAGCAACCCAACTCTTTTGAAGTAGAATCCCATAGAGGAACCTCGCATCCTTATCCTCTCCAAAAAAATCTAGAACCCCAAGAAATTCCGATGGCGACCTCTAAGGCCATCATGGAGACCACCGCCGAGGATAGTTCCAACTTCCCAATGATTCTTTGGAGGGTCGTCAATGTTGCCCTCGGAAGCTCCATTCGCCCCGTGTACGTGGTGTTCAAGAGATTAGTTTCTCTCGTGGGGAATGAATTCCGGGCAGAGGTGAAGATCAGCCCATGTCCTCGGGGCACAAATCAGCCCTATGTGATTCAAGGTGGAGGCATGCCTACCATCGAGCTAGCCATCCAGGTAGCAGCCTGGGAAAGCCTCGTCCGTCTTCGACACTCGGAAACTGTGTTGTCCAGCGACCGAGATTTCTACTTCCTCCCAGCCAGACCTCGGCCTGGTGCGGAGATCGTCCAAACCCCTGTCTGGGAAGAACCTGACCCAGCAGTGTTCAACCTAGTCGCTTACGCCTCTGCAATGACGAATCTCACTCGCTTCTTGATGGAGGAACTCGTGGCCTCGAGAAGGAATCTTGGTTTTGCCCGTCTGCAGCTGTCTCTAGGGAAGAACCCACCTGCCCCCACCAACAGGGAAGCTCGAAGTAGCAGACCTCCTCTCCCAGAGCCCGGCCCGTCCCAACAAGTCCCAGAGCAGGGTCCGATCCTCGAAGGTATTCCTGTGTTTCTCGACCCCGTGGAAGAAGGGGACGTGGACACTACTCTCCGGCTCGGCCGCACTCCACCCTCGGGGAAGGACCGTCAAGCGGAGTAAGATCTGTTTAGTTTAGCCTGAGTGGTGCTTATGAGTTGTGGGTTTGGTTGTAATTCCTATGGTTGCTTGTACGCGTGTTTGTGCTGTTTGCCTTTCTGCTTGGTGTGAGCCAACCCTGTATAAGACCTGGTGTTCTTAACCTCTAGTTAACCACTTGGTTGACACTTGATGGAATATCATGTTGTTTCCTTAGATTTAAAAGTATTGTTGGGTGTTTAGTAGTCGTTACGTGCTTGTTAGCCAGTATGGTTGAAATGATTGTGCTATGCCGCTTCAAGTTTTTGGGGCCATAAAATGCAGCACTACCACCTAAAATGATGTTTTCCCCGAGTAGAAATTTCTACTATCCGTGTGATAGTGCCTCTGCAATTCCCTCTACTGCAAGAACAGATCTGTGACAGCTAAGGAAAACCTCAATAATACAAATCTGGATCTAAACCAGGAGAGGAGCCAAATTGGATACATCAACTGAGTTCAGTACACAAGGGGAATTTCGGGAACAAAGGATACGAGATCTACTCCAACATAGAACACTACCACTACCTCAATGCGGATACAGAAGAGCACCCCAGAAAGAAAATCCTACTCCCTCTCGCGCTCAGTGGCGTCACCTGGAGATGAACCAGACTCATCCGAAGCCGAGACTCGAGCTGGGCGACGATGACGACGGCGGACCGCTCGAGCTCCCAGCTCGTCCCCCACCAGAGGAGCAGCCGCAGCAGCCACCGGGGACGTCCGCCAGTCCCTCACCGGAGCCGCAAGGAACTCGTCCACCGCCGCCGCAGCACCCCCGACAACGCCATACCACCAGTCGTGCAGGTGGCAGGCTGACCAGACCACCACCGTGAGCAGAATCACCAGCAGCCCCCCGATGGTCAACCCGAGCCACAGCACACAGAACAGGTGGTCGAGGAAGCCAGCTCGCTCCGGACCATAAGTGAAATCACAGAGAAATTGGGAGAAGAAGCTCATGCTGGCGATGAGGAGAGAATCACCGAGGCCGCCATTTATAGCCCCGTCCGGCCTCGCGCGGGAAAGAAAGGAGTCGCGGGCAGTACTCGCCAGAATGGCGCGAAACCGTCGAGGCGCCGAAAGCCGTAATGGCCGCTGCTCAGTTGGACCGCACGCGCAGCAGTGCCGCAGCAGAGTGCTTCGCGCACTCGGAACCAGCCAGGTACGGAGGGAGATACAACGAAGAAGAAGATAGAAAGGAAGAAGCAGACTGCCAGGTGGGCCCTGGTCCCACCTGTCAGCAAGCAAGAAATAACCCTCTGTGGGTTTCTATCCTTTTCTCAGGAGATCAGTCCTCGTCTCTCCAGTGTTCCGTAGGAAAATGTTGGTCAAAATAATTTTGGAGATGGCCCTACCCCTACAGAGTCTGTAAGCCAATTATTGGCGACACAGATGTTTTCTTTTAAAAAGAAACCCTGCTATTTTTTTCCAAACCTGTGTATACTTGAAAAGGTATATGCAGCTTTTCAAAAAATAAATCTAGAACAGGGACATGTTTAGCATATCCATAACATTTTATTCTACAAAATTTGGTAATTATTTGTCCAAGTTAAATCCAGGTTATTGAGTGACGATCTGTGTGTAGATCTTGTTTGATATTGCCATACTTGTGTCTGGCTGAACTGAAAACCTTAGATTTTGATTTTCTTCATATAACCATAGTAGGAGGTCCCATGTTGATTGATTGTGTGAGCCCTGCCATGCCATCCTTAGAATACATTGAGTATGATAAAAATATCATGCCTTGGTAATTTTTTTCTAGTAAAATATCCTGCTGAGAGTTGATTCTTTTGTGTGTTAAACTCTAGTATTGCGTGGAAAAAGTTTTAAAATATTTTAAATATAGGGATATATCAAACCATACAAGAAATATCTTGTATAACCCCGGGAATCTTTATTAGTCTCCGAATCTCGGGACGAGATTCTTTTTAAGGGGGGAAGGTTTGTCACATCCCGAAAATTCGTCCCTATTGTTAGTGATGTTTTTCTCCCGCCGGAAAAACTTTTTCTGTTTCCAAACTATTTTCTTTCCACTTGTTGGTCTTTGAATTGACTTGGGTTTTGCTCACTTGGAGATTTCCCAACAAACCTTGATCTTATCAACCCCCACCACATCTCGATGCCGCTATTTTCGTGGTCACCCATTGGTGCCACTCGAATGTTTCACAACCCCTCCCATCTATCCTACCAAAGGCCACCACCACAATTGTATCTTAAGTAAAATTCTATCAAGCCACCAAATGGTTCCCTCATACATATCCATCCACCCCATGGAAAAATATTCCATAGTCCAATGCAAAAACCCTCGGTTAAATCATATCCGCTATTATGCCATTTCCAATCCAATAATTGTTCAGACACATTCCACTCATCCAAAAATTCTACAATTTTGTGGATAGTCCTAATTTCACATCCTGAACTTTTCACTCCATTGGCCCAACCTCATTTGAGCAATATATGGGGTACTTCCTTTGTGATGCTCTTTTTATGCCGAATAGCAATTTCCAAAGCAAACCCTAGATACAAAAATCATTTGGCATTGGTGCTTTGCCAAGATGACAAACTCCCATATATAACCCCAGATCCAGAAGATCATGTCAAGATCAATTGAGGAAGTGCTTTTAACATGCCCATGCCATTAGGGTACTTTTGAACATCAATTTATTTGACCACCTTCCATGTATCCAATTGAGCTAAAACTCCACAGACATACCCTATACATCCATTACAACCTACTGTGAATTTCTGGGATTTTTCTGAGTTGTGCAAAGCCTTCATCATTTCATCGAACACCTGGTGTCCCCTGCTGTTTTGGGATTTTTGTTCGGACAAAGTTGCAAACCAGCCGAAACCATCAACTAGGTTTAGTTAGACCTTTACATTTGGCACAAAGTGACGCAAACTGTTTTCATTTTGGTGCTTCGAGTTGACGGGAACGTGGCGATGCCGCTCATGGCGCGCATGGCCAAGACCTGCACGTTCCTGTGCACCTGGTCTCCACTGTTCCCCTCTTGCCCCAACCGAACCACAGCTGTAGCTAGACCCCCACTGCTCCCCTGGCTCGAACCAGAGTCGATCCTATCCCCTCCCAGAGTGCTGCCAAGCAGCTGGCCGACGCGCCGCCAGAACAGCGCCACCACAGGACCCTCTCGGCAGCCAGCGCACCACCTCCCCTCTGATCTTATCCGATGCCCCGTGTTTCCCGTCGTCCAGCGATGCCTCGTGCTACACCGACGACGTCGTGTCCGTCGTCCCGTCGCTGTGGCACCGAACTGCTCGCCCCGCCTCCCCCGCCGAGCATCTCGGTCGCTGTCCCCCCCGAGCCCTATAAGAGCGCACCCCCGAGACCCTCGCGCCCGAGCACCCTCACTCCCCCCTGGAACGCCCCCTTGCTCCTTTAGTTGCGGAACGGCGGAGCTCTGCTCCGATTCGGCCGAGGACGTCGCTGTCGGTTCATCGACTGTGGCGGGCTCTAGGCAGAGCCGTTCTTCGATTAAACCCGCGGAGGTGTTCCCCCTGATCCCCTCTACCTCCTAGACATCTCGATTTGCGGAGTGCCGCACCGTAGCCTCGGCATGGTCTCCGCCCGCCGCCGGTGTGCTCGCGGGACACGCTCTCGGGCGGCGCCCCCGGTGCGCCCCGCGCTCGTGGCCACCCGCAGCGGAGGTGGCGCGGCGCCGCTGCCCTCCCCACACCCCCGGCGGCCGGCGGCATGCTCCGGAGTGGCGGCGGCAGCTGGCTCCCGTGGCCGGCGGCGCCCGGGCACGCCCGCGTCGGGGCCCGTCCCGCGCGTGGCCGAAGCCGGGTCAGGAACGGCCAGCGGGGCTGCCAGCTTGGCGCCGTGGTGCCGCTGACGGGTGGGCCCGGTCTGGCCCAGCAGCCCCGTCAGCTAAGTGGAGGCGGAAACAAGGTTTTCCGTGTCCCCAGTCGGAAGACGTACTTTTCGGAGATGCGCGACCAGTCCGGCCCGTTCCAAAGCAGCCCGTTTTGGTTTTTTTTTCAGAAAGGAGCAGCAGATAGCTAAACGTCGCACGGCTCTAACTTTTGAACCATAGCTCCGTTTGAGGTGAATTAAATTTGTAAATTCATGGTTTGAAGAGTTCTATCCAGCGGTATAGGTTTTACATTTTTATAAAATGGTTATATGCTCAGCACCTATGTATGCATGTATAGGTATTCCCCGGTACCGGCAAACCGATACCCTAAACCGCGAAGTGTCCGTGACCCTCAAGACAAATGGCGTCAATCCCCGGAGGCAAGCTAACCACTTGCTATGAACACTCAAGCGGTGTTTATTTGGTTGCATATTACCCTGTCATATCAGTGCATTTTATTGCTTATTATCGTCTGTCAACTGTGCGTCACGAGATATCGTGGCTTTGTTTACCTCCTGCCAACTGTGCGTCACGAGATATCGTGGCTTTGTTTTCATTCCTGCAATACGATAAACCCATCAAGTGTGGGTTGAGTTCCGGCCGGCGACTAAATACATGTTGGGCACCGCCCACGTGGATTGAATCTCGCCTACTTTCAGTATTATTATTTCATGTACCTTTACTTTCCTGCAATACGATAAACCCATCAAGTGTGGGTTGAGTTCCGGCCGGCGACTAAATACATGTCGGGCTCCGCCCACGTGGATTGAATCTCGTCTACTTTCCGTAGAGTGGGGTGTGCGTATTTATTTACTCAACCCGTGGCTGCAACTGGCCGGAGATATCTCCGTCCTCGCCCGGTTGATTTTGTTATTTTCTTTTACCCAACCTGTGGCTGTCACTGGCCGGAGTTACCTCCGCCATCGCCCGGTTGGAACTAACCATTGATTGAACTAACTACATACTGCTTGAACCATTGTGTGCAGTTTGTTTCTGTATCATGTTGATATGGTATTATTGTTTTGTACTGGACTAATCTGTTTCATGTTGATATGATTTTATAATTGTTGTGTTGGACTAATCCTTTATTGTGTTGGACTAATCCCCTGTTTTTGGATTTGTTGTTGAAAGAAACTGGATTAAATAAACCAACCCTCCAAACTTCGATGTGGTCAGTCCATAGTGCCACCAATCTGAACCTTGAACGCACTACCACTGTCGCCCAAATGGGAGAGCCATAACCTATGTAACCTATCAAGCCTCCTTTGATGCTACCCACTTGGCAAGTCTAGTCGGTTACTGCATAGTTGTGGTCGGGGCTAGTCTTGTGAAGGTTCCGGAGCAAGGCGTCGCTCATGAGTTGGGGACGTGCCGGATTCACTTCGTCCTAAGACATAGAGTTATGTCGGTAGCTATACAGGGAGTGTCTGGGTAGCGTGAACGGTTGTGTAAGTGTATCTTGCCGTCATGAAGCAAGGTGCATTTAGATGAGTGGTAACTGCAACCTCTCGAGAGTGTGTCAACTAGCAGCTAGCCTTGTTCCTAGGTTATGGAACAGTTCAGTGTCGGTCACACTATTGTCCTTTGTCGAGTCCGGAGGTTAAACTTAAGATCGGTTTGAAAGAAAGGTGAACAACCTAATTTAGAATAGGCTGTTGCAGGGAATATTACTTGAATCTTGGATGGATACCCGTGTTTGGGGTGACGGTGTGATCGTTGGGAGCCTAGAGTTAGGCCCGAGCCAACATCAACCGTGCATGCCCAGGATGGAAAGTGAGGCCAGTGGGCCTAGCAGTTTGACAGATGTGATAAGGCCGTGAGGCCTAGTTGAGATGACAGGTGATGTTATAATATTTGGTACCAACGGGTACACTCGTTATTCGTCACAGGTAAGTTCTCTTGTGTGATCACCGGTATACGATCCAACCCCACCTGGCTTGGACTCTGTACTGGTGATACCCCTATTATTTGCTTATGCCATGATCTGTTGTGTTGCCTTGTTGCTACCCACTTGGACTGCCGTAAGTAGACACTTGCCATGTTTGGATTATTCTCTGTCGCTAGCTACTTGTTGCCTGATCGCTTGACTGTTCATGTCTTGTGGTTGTTTTCTTGCGAGTACGTCACCGTACTCAAACTGGCTTTTCATGTGGCCAGACATTGAGAGGATTCATCTTCTACTATCGCAAAGAGATGGAGCAAGAGCGTGCTAGGATCAGTAGCCCAGCCAGATGCCTGTGGAATGGAGTCCCTCCAAGCCGTTGCCGAATCTATGACTTCCGCTGCCAGTTAAACTCTGTCCAGTGCCATACTTGGCCTTGATAATTCTTCAAGCCTTTATGGCCATGTAAAACCACTTGTAGCCCTCTGGGCCTGATTGTGTAATGATATTTCTGCTATGTCGCATTGTCGTAACGTGCGGCCGGATATCCTGGGCTGGCGCACGGGGCGACCGCCTCTCTGGCGATATGTGTCAGAGGGGGGTGCCACACCAACCTCCGAAATTCTTCACATGTTCTTCATCAATCCAATATCTAGATTGCTCTGGGAAGTTCAAACGTAGAATATTCTTATGTTCCTCGATATACGGAGCCACCAAGCTGGAATTATGTAGAACCGTGTAGTGTGCTTGACTATAAGAATGCCCGTCCATACATATTATTGCTTTCTTTCCCAGCGTGCCTTTTCCCCGCAGTCTCCCCTCATAGCGTGATTGAGGAACCCCGATTGCCTTGAGGTCAGGAATAAAATCAACACAAAACTCAATGACCTCCTCTGTTCCATAGCCCTTGGATATGCTTCCTTCTGGTCTAGCACGGTTATGAACGTACTTCTTTAGGACTCCCATGAACCTCTCAAAGGGGAACATGTTGTGTAGAAATACGGGACCGAGAACGAAAATCTCTTCGACTAGATGAACTATGAGGTGCGTCATAATATTGAAGAAGGAGGGTGGGAACACCAACTCGAAGCTGACAAGACATAGGACCACTTCCTTCTGTAAATCCGGCAGAGTTACTGGATTGATGACCTTCTGAGAAATTGCATTGAGGAATGCACATAGCTTAACAATGGGTACTCGAACATTTTCCGGCAGGAGCCCCCTCAGTGCAATCGGAAGTAATTGTGTCATAATCACGTGGCAGTCATGAGACTTTAGGTTCTGAAACTTCAACTCTGTCATGTTAATTATTCCCTTTATATTCGACGAGAAGCCTGACGGGACCTTGATACTGTTTAGTACTTCAAAAAAGATCTTCTTCTCTTCTTTGGTAAGAGCGTAGCTGGCAGGACCTTGATACTTCTCTGCATTCAGGTTGTCTCGCTCGTGCATATGTTGCTGGTCCAGCCGTGATTCCGGTGTATTTTTCGTCTTCCCATACACGCCCAAGAAGTTTAGTAGGTTCACGCAGAGATTTTTCGTCACGTGCATCACGTCGATTGCAGACTGAACCTCTAGGATTTTCCAATAGGGTAACTCCCAGAATATAGATTTCTTCTTCCACATCGGCACGTGTCCGTCAGCATCATTTGGAACAGATTGTCCGCCAAGACCCTTTCCAAAGATTACTTTTAAATCCTTTACCATATCATATATAACATCCCCAGTAGGCCGTCTAGGCTTTGGCCGATGATCTGGCAAACCTTTAAAATGCTTGCCTTTCCTTTTTACGATGTGCCTTTCCGGAAGAAACCGACGATGCCCCAGGTACACATTCTTGTTTCCCAGATATATACTTTCAGTATCACCTAAACAGTGTGTGCATGCATTGTATCCCTTGTTTGACTGTCCTGATATGTTACTAAGAGCTGGCCAATCATTGATGGTCACGAACAGCAATGCTCGTAGGTCAAATTCATCTTGTTTGTGCTCATCCCAAACACGTATACCTTCTTCGCGCCACAATTGTAAAAGTTATTCAACTAATGGCCTCAGGTACACATCAATGTCGTTGCCGGGTTGCTTCGGGCCTTGGATGAGTACTGGCATCATAATGAACTTCCGCTTCATGCACAACCAAGGAGGAAGGTTATAGATGCATAGAGTCACAGGCCAGGTGCTATGACTGGAGCTCTGCTCTCCAAAGGGATTAAAGCCATCTGTACTTAGACCAAATCTTAAGTTCCTTGCGTCATCTGCAAATGTCGGAAACTCTCTATCAATTTTTCTCCACTGCGACCCATCAGCAGGGTGTCTGAGCATCACGTCTTTCTTACGGTCTTCCTTGTGCCATCGCAACAACTTGGCATGCTCTTTGTTTTGGAACAAACGTTTCAACCGTGGTATTATAGGAGCATACCACATCACCTTCGCAGGAACTCTCTTCCTGGGGCGCGCCTCGTCCTCAACTTCACCAGGGTCATCTCGCCTGATCTTATACCTCAATGCACCGCATACCGGACATGCATTCAAATTCTCGTACTCCTCGCCGCGGTAGAGGATATAGTCATTGATGCACGCATGTATCTTCTGCACCTATAATCCTAGTGGGCAGACAACCTTCTTTGCTTCGTACGTACTGGGGGGCAATACGTTATCTTTTGGAAGTATCTTCTTTATTATTTTCAGCAATTTTTCAAATCCCTTGTCAGAAGTACCTTCCTCTGCCTTCCATTGCAGCAATTCCAGTGTGGTGCCCAGCTTTTTCTGCCCATCTTCATAATTTGGGTACAACAATTTGTTGTGATCCTCTAACATTCTCTCCAACTTCAACCTCTCGTTTTGACTTCCACAGTTTATCTTCGCATCAAGAATGGCCCGACGAAGATCGTCATCGGGCTCATCAACAATGGGCTCTTTTTCAGCTTCATCTTCCCCCATTGATGTACCACCGTGATCAGTGAACATAGGATAGTTGTCATTATCCTCTTCTTCCTCATTGTCTTCCATTATAACTCCTCTTTCTCCATGCTTGGTCCAACAATTATAACCGGTCATGAAACCGGACTTCAACAGGTGGACGTGAATGGTTTGTGAGGTAGAGTAGTCCTGAGTATTCTTGCAGACACTACATGGACATGAAATAAAACCATTTGGCGGCTTGTTTTTCTCAGCCACTTGGAGAAAATAATGCATGCCATTAATAAAGTCGGGATAACGTCGGTCACCGTACATCCATTGCCGACTCATCTGACTCATCTGCATTATATAAATAAAATATAAAAAACCATTAACACTATTTCTTCAATATATAACAGTGATAAAGTGAATTAATATATAAGTTCATCACATTCAAACCAAAGTAGAGCAAATAACCAAATGTAATACATATAGTCTCACAAACATACATTGGTTCAAACTAACATACAACTATCTAAAGAATTTAAGCCCAACAACAAATGCGATAAAAATCACAACTATGGTAACTATCGAACCAACACCATAATGATACCAAGCCTCTTTATGAATGGCATAATTTCTAATTTTTCTAATCTTCAAGCGCATTGCATCCATCTTGATCTTGTGCTCATCGACGATGTCGGCAATATGGAGCTCCAATTTCATTTTCTCTTCTAGGGTTTGGAGACGGAGATTTTCACTTCTTTCCAGTTTTGCTTTCAAATCATTAATTTCATTTTCAAAAAACTCGATGATAGGGTCGGTTGGAATTTCCGGTTCAACAACGACATCCGGATCGTTATAGACCGGACGAGGACCGACGGGGACGGATATCAAAACCATGACACACTATACATATAAAAAAAGTAAGATAATATACATGCATCTAAAGTATATCAATAAGTTAAAAAGGGATAAAAACAAGACTCACCGAGGAGGTGCCGGCGACGGGATGGCGCGGGCGATCGACGATGGTAAAGATGGTCACCGGACAACTGTAAACCCAATACATTATACTTTTATTTGAGCAAAAATTGCATGTAAAAAAAATGAAATCTCTTACTTAGGCATTTCATCAAACACCTTGCTAGCACTAGAAAAATAAAATTTGCTAAGTAGCACGAAAATGAGCTAAAAAAGGAACACCGGAGTGCTAACCGTCGGGTAGATGAGGTGCCGCCAAACTTGACAAATGGTGGAGAAAATAGGGGCCGAACTCGTGGTTGGGAGGAGCAAGGGTTAAGAAAATGGAGATGAACCCGGAGCTCAAAAATGGCCACGGCCTGGCCACGGCCGGGTCGGGGGGTGGAAGATGATATAGAATATATTTAGTCCCGGTCCGTAACAAGGACCGGTACTAAAGTCCCTCCATTAGTCCCGGTCTGTAAATAGAACCGGGACAGTGCATTGTCCGGGCTGGTCCCACCTCTGTCGCCTCCTCCCGCATCCCTTTGTCACCGGTTCGTAACACGAACCGGGACGGTAGGTCCCCTACGAACTGGGACTGGTCCTGGCGGGCGCCCTGGGACCAATGACCGGGACTAGTGCCACGATTGGTACCGGTCCGTAAGGGAACCGGGACGGAAGGGCCAAACCGAAGCCCCTGTTTCCACTAGTGAGGTGGGTGTGCCCACCTGGGGAGGATTTCTTGAAGGGACCTACCATGTCGAGCCCCCATTACGCGAAGGGCCATGCGAGTGGTATTGTCTTCAGTGCGGACGCTGGTGCGTGCGGCTTGTTGGCGAACTCCTGACAGCCAACGCATTTTTTACCAGTTCTTCTGCGTCTTGCATTGCGGTGGGCCAGTAGAACCCTGCTCGCAAGGCCTTGGCCACCAGTGCTCGACTGCTTGCGTGGTGCCCGCAGATGCCGGCGTGGATGTCGAGTAAGATAGCTTGGCCGTCGGCTGGATCGATGCACCTTTGGAGGACTCCTGAGATGCTTCTCTTGTAGAGCTCGCCATTGATGATGGTGAAGCCTTTGGAACGGCGGACGATGCGCTTGGCTTCGACTGGGTTCTCCGGCAGCCGCTGGTGCAGCATGTAAGCCAGATACGGGCTTGTCCACGTGGGCTCAACCAGCATTATCTCCATGAGCTCCTTCTCCTTTCTTGGCGGGTTGGCGGTGCTTGTTGTCGATGTAGAGGGTCCTGGCGGGGGCCGGACCTTTATTGAGCGCTGTGTGATGCACTCGAGGAAGACTCCGGGTGGCACCGGAGCTCGATCCGAACCTAGGTTGGCCAGGGCGTCAGCTTCTTCGTTGCTTTCGCGGCCGATGTGCCGCAGTTCGCAGCCGTCGAAGAGGCCTTCCAGTTGATTGTACAGCTCCCTGTAGGCTATCATGTTGTCAGCGATGGCATCGCACTGCTTCATGGTTTGCTGTACGACAAGGTAGGAGTCGCCGTAGATCATGAGGCGAGTGGCACCGCAGTTCTTGGCCATCCGCATGCCGTGGATCAGGGCTTCGTACTCTGCTTCGTTGTTGGAAGGTGTTGAGAACTTCATCCGCAGCACGTACTTCAGCTTGTCGCCTTTGGGTGAGATGAGCACTACTCCTGCTCCGGCTGAGTTGAACTTTTTGGATCCATCGAAATACATTGTCCATGCATTGGACAAGTCGGGCTCATCGGGCAGTTGTGCTTCTATCCACTCTGTGGTAAACTCTGGGAGGACCTGGGCCTTGATTGCCTTCGGGTGTACATACTTCAACCCCCATGGCCCTAACTCGACAACCCACTTGGCGACTCTTCCTGTCGCGGCCGGGTTGGTGAGAATGTCGGATAGGGCAGAGGAGCTTACCACCGTGATCGGGTGCTCAGAGAAATAGTGTACCACTTTCCTGGACGTCATGAAGATTCCGTATGCTAGCTTCTGATAGTGCGGGTACCGCTGCTTGGAATCAGATAGCACCTCGCTGAGGTAATACACGGGTCACTGAACAGGGTGGCTCTTTCCTTCTTCCTCCCGCTCGACTACGAGTACGGTACTAACCACTCTACTCGTGGCCGCCACATACAGATACAGTGGCTCGTTCTCATGTGGTGCCACCAGCACTGGAGGGGTTGTGAGGGTCTGTTTCAGTTTGTCGAATGCATCTTGTGCCTCCTCTGTCCACTCGAACTTGTCTGCCTTTTTCATCAGTTGGTAGAAGGGCAGGGCCTTTTCTCCCAACTTACTAATAAACCGACTGAGCGCTGCGACTCTGCCGGCTAGGCGTTGTACTTCATGAAGCTTGGTCGGTGCAGGCATGTCGAGTATGTTCTGCACCTTCTCAGGGTTGGCTTCGATTCCTCTCGCAGAAAAAAGATACCCCAGTAATTCTCCGGCTGGGACACCGAAGACGCACTTGTCTGGGTTTAACTTGATCTGGTACTTGTTGAGCGCGTCGAAGACCTTGCGGAGGTCGTCGATGAGGCTGCCCTCTGTGCGGGTGGTGACGACTATGTCGTCGACGTAGACCTGGACGATCTGTCCTATGAGCTTCTTCAAGCAGGCCTGCATCGTGCGCTGGTATGTGGCTCCAGCGTTCTTCAACCCGAAGGGCATCATCTGGTAACAGAATACACCATGTGGTGTGATGAACGCCGTCTTCTCCTGATCCTCGACTTTCATCCTGATCTGCTGGTACCCGGAGTAGGCATCCAGGAAGGATAGGCGTGCGCACCCTGCAGTCGAATCGACGATCTGATCAATCCGCGGGAGCGGAAAGTGATCCTTGGGGCAGCATTTGTTGATGGCGGTGAAGTCGACGCACATGCGGAGTTTCTTCGTCTTCTTCTTTTCCACCAATACCGGGTTTGCTACCCACTCTGACTCCTTTATCTCTCGAATGAATCCGGCGTGAAGCAGCCGGTCAATCTCCTTGCTGATGGCATCTCTCTTTGGACCTGCGAAACGCCTCATGGTTTGCTTGACTGGTCTAGCGTCTTTGTGTACGCGTAAGGAGTGCTCGGCGAGTTCCCTTGGTATACCTGGCATGTCAGAAGGTTGCCAGGCGAATATCTTCCAATTCTCGCGCAGGAACTCGACGAGCGCGCTTTCCTATGCGCTAGTCAGGCTTGATGACACCCTGACTGTCTTATCGGCGTCCGTCGGGTGTACCTGATGGGCTCTTGTGTCGTCGCTTGTGTTGAATGCCGAGTCCTTGGATGATTTCTTCCGTGGTGGGAACAGAGTCTTGTCGTTGTCGACTGCCATCATCTCCAGGTGCTCGTCCATCCCGAAGAACTCAGAAATCCTGCTGAACTCGCGGTTGCAGCTATCAGACCGGTCGAAATCGCCTTTCACCGTGATGACACCCTTTGGTCCCGGCATCTTGAGCAGGAGGTAGGCGTAGTGGGGCACTGCCATGAACCTGGCAAAGGTCGGACGACCCAGTATGGCGTGATATTGCGACTTCCAGTCGACTACCTCGAAGTCGATCGCCTCTCACTGGAAGTTTTCGGGTGTGCCGAATATAACCTCGAGTGTGATTGTTCCCATGGGCGTGACTGCTTGCCCTGGTACTATGCCGTGGAAAGTATTCGCTGATGGCGTCAGGTTGGATGTTGACTTGTTCATTCTTCTGAGAGTGTCGGTGAAGATGATATTGATACCGCTGCCTCCATCCATGAACACCTTCTTCAAGGTGTACTCCCCGATCTGAGCTTCGACTACCAGAGCAGCGTGCCCGGGTCGTGGTATCGCCGGCGGGTGGTCCGCTCTGGAGAAAGTGATCGCTGTTTCTGAGCCTCTCAGGTAATCGGGTACTGCAGGTGGGTTGGTGAGTGCTTGGTAGACCTGGCGGGTGATGATTTTCTGGGTCCTGTTGGAAGGACGTCCCTTCTGTATCATGTTAATCTGCCCACGTGCTGCCGGGAACACGTTAGCAGGATCCTGCGGCTGTGGCTGTGGTTGCTGTTGCTGCTGCGGGTAGAAGGCCAGCGCTGGGTTGGCGACTGGAGGAGCAGGCGGCGCCTGGAGAGCCAGCTGTGCGGCTGGCTGTGCCACGGGTGCCGCTTGGTTGTCATGCTGTCCGTTCTGAGGGACTATTCGCGCAAACGCCCTGTATATCTTACGCGCCTTTCTGCAGTCCTTCAATAGGTGGCGGGATCCCCACCTGCCTGTCTCCGGGTCCCAAAACATATGATGCTTGCAGGGTCGTTCTAACTCTTCTTCGTCAGTCAGTGGGCGTCTCCGCCACTCGCGCTTGCGACTTCCTTCACCACGGTAACTGCTTCCACCGCCCTGGTTGTACTGTCTTTCATCCTCACGGGGGGTTTCGAATCCCGCCGCTACTAACTCGATCGAGTCGTTGCCGACGTAACGCGGCTTCTTCTTCAGGCGCCCTTCTCGCCAGTTGCAAGGTCCCGCTTCTTGTTTCGGAGATCGTGGTGCGTCACGGACCGAGTCTTCTCCATCTGCCCACTGGTTGGCTATCTGCATGAGCTCGATCATGTTCCTCGGCCTAAGCCTACCAAACTCCTCACGGAGGTCGCGGCGGTAAACGCCGTGCATGAACGCGTCCATTACCCTGTCTTCTGAGGTGGCTCCGTCCATGGTGTTGCGAAGCAAAGTCCACCGCTGGATGTACGAGCGGAGTGGCTCGTCTCGACCCTGCTTGCACGCCTGGAGCTCAATGAGGGTTGTTGGCCTTGCGTATGTCCCCAGAAAGCTCTTCACGAAAGCGTTCCTAAACTCGTCCCAGGTGCTGAAAGCGTCCCTGGGCTGAGTGTTGAGCCACCCGCATGCAGATCCTGTGAGCATCAACTGGATGTACTGCATGGCTGTAGTCGAAGTACCACCCTGACAGCTGCACGCGATGAGGTAGTCCTCCAGCCAGTCTCTTGGGTCTTGCTTCCTGTCATACTTGGGTGTCTCCGCTGTTAACTTGAAGCCTTTGGGCATCTTCGTGTCACGGATGTTGAAGCTGAAGCATGCGGCTCCGCGTGGTTCGAAGCCCTCGTCGTCGTCGTCGTTGGCCTGTGCACTTGCTGCTCGCATCCGTCGACTGCGGTCCACCCTTCTCTGTGTGACGATGTTGCGGACATCTTCGCCTGGCTGCGGCTGTCGCAGTCGAATTGGGTCTAGGTCTGCAAGTGGTGCATGTTCACGATCACGGCGGCCTCGATTCTCGTGCACCCTTTCTGCTGGTGCTGCCTTTGCCAGGACTTCCTCGACTTCCCTGAGGGATTGAATTTGTCGCCTATGAAGGCGAGCATGGGCGTTACCCTCCGGTGGCTGTGTTAGTCGCAGGTATGTTTCGACTGCCATGAGGGCCGAAGCGGGTGTTTTGGGGACGGGGATTCCGTCCGCATCCTACGTCATGAATGACGACTCCAGATTGCGAGTGAGGTGGACGCGATCAGCCTCTGGCACCCGCGGCATGCGAGCCCTATGACGTCCTCCTCCTTGTGTGACTTCCTCCGAACCAGCCATGAACGAGTGCGCTGCCCTCCGGGCACTCGACACGTCAGCTTGTTCTTTGCGCCGAATCAGATCGGCCTTCTCTAGGCGGACTCGCTCGGACTCCTTCCAAAGCAGGTATTGGACCGCCAGTTGGTCTTCTCGGGGTTCATCTGGTGAAGGGAACGTGCCTTCGTCCATGTGCTTCATGGCCTTGATCGCCATCTCCCGGGTTATGGTGAGTTTTGTCACCCTGTCCGACATGGTCACCTCCAGCGGGTATGCGGGTTCCCCGCCGTTGGGTCGTGCTGAGTTGGTCATATAAACTTGCGCGGGGTAAACCCGTCGAGTGGGGCTGATGCTCCCAGTCCTGCTTCCTTCGTCCGAGCTATGCTCAGAGTCGAAAATCACAGCAACGTGGCGGGTGCCACGGTCGCTACTACTGGCGACTCCGCGATGCGGAGGCGCGGTTGGCGTAGTCGAAATCGGTGTAGGTCTTGGCGCGGACAAGAAGGTCGGAGTAGACTTGTTTCGCGCCGGGGTTGCAGTAGATGCGATTTTTCTGGCAACCGCAGGTGTGGTCACCGCAGTCACCATTGACGCAATCGTAGATGGTGCTGACGCAGTCGAAGTAGACGCGATTTTCACGGCAGTCAACGACGCGATCGCCGTGGCCGTAGTAGATGCGATCTTCGCGGCGGGTGGTGCCGCGGTCGGCGCAGTCGATGTAGATGCAGGCGCATCCGTCGCACGCAACGTGGCCAGCGTGGGCCGGAGCGTTCCACGACTGTCCACCAGATAGCGTAGACTACCGAAGGTAATCCACGTGCTCTGCTGCAGCTCAGCGTACACCGGGAGATCCGCCGGCGAGTGCTGGACAAACTCGAGGAAGCCGGTGTAGATCGACTCCCTGGCGCTGATGCCGTTCTTCATTGCAGATGAGGCCGGCGTAACCATGACTCCAACGATCTGTTCTTCCCACAGACGGCGCCAATTGTCGAGGTTGGGGCTCGGCAATTCCCAAGGTTATGTACCCCGGGTTGATTGAGGGGAAGAGAGGATGAACGTTGGTGATCACGACGGCTAACAGGGGGCGAATTTACCCAGGTTCGGCCCCTCGAGATGAGGTAAAGACCTACTCCTGCTTGTCTGATATTATCGAGGTGGCTACAATGGCGAGATGGCAATCTCGCTAGGGTTTGCCTGTGTGTTTCCTGCCCTAGGTGGCGCACCCTCCTGGCCTTTATATCACAGGCTAGGTCTCGGGTGGACGGTGCGGATTGCACATTACAAGATAAGGAAAGTCTCATCACCGATCTAACCGGCTACTTGGGCCTCACGGTGCACTTCATGGGCTTCAATGGGCTTCCCTTGGCGTGACCTAGGTACCACCACCGTGGGGTACCCGAAAGGTAGCCCCACAACAATCTCGTTACCTGGAAAATTGTAGCGCCCTTGCTTAGAAAAGCAAGAACACATCGTGAAATATGCTATTCCCTGGATCGAGTATGGATAGCAATTCACAAATAGATGTAATACCATGCATCAATGTCAAATAATTATTACATCGCGAGATCCATAAATAAAATATTCTTTACAAATTACATAGCCAAAGGCTAGCTTCAATGCAAAGTTTGGCAGCGGAAACATAAGTAGCACAGAGAGCTTCATCATCTTCATGTGCCACTGGCATACATGTTGGTTGCAAGCTCGAAAGGTAGACGTCCTCAGGCGTCATTGTAAAAACCTGCAACATTAACGTTGCAGCCCAGGGAATTTGGGTCAATACCTTGTGACAGGCCGGCAAGTGATACTTTGGTGGAATATGAAATGGCAAGTCTAAATCTATATGCATATCTGGCTGGTGGAGTTGAAGGCTATTGCGTAAAGCCAATTTTGTCCTACTTTTCATAAAGCTTTTTCATTTCCCAACTTTCTATGAGACGAACCGGCATGAAAACCAGTGTCTCTTCTACTCTTGTTCACCCATCAAATTTTATTTATGAAATTGGAATGAGGAGATTTTCCATCGACATCCTTGTCCAGCTGCTCAAAATTGTCCGTAACCGGGGACACGGCTATGATCATAGTTTTACACTCTCGAGAGGTTGTGCACTTTCACCACAAGACTTCATCAGCCCATTCTGACCTTGACCTTCTTGAAGTGAAAAGGAAAGGTGAAGATGAAGACGAGACCTTTGGGAACCAGTCCCCTGTTCGTCAGACAGACCCATACAAGACATTCATCCGCTGAGAACTGTCGGAATCAGGTTCCTAGAACTTACTTAGTCAAGGCAGAGCCATAATACCAAGTGGCTGCACTGGAAGCAATCTAAACTTGGAGTGACTTAATTCTCTTTGTTCCTGGGTGGCCGTTCACAAGTGCACGTACTCAGTTAAAACCATGGAAATGGCCCTGAGCAGCCACTCAACTTTGACCACCAATAGAGCAAAACCAATTGCCACCCAGGTAGTTCATTAACTTAGTAGAGTTTTTATCCTTTCATACTACAATAAAACATTTCAGCATTGCAGTTCTAACTTCTACCAAGTGAATGGGTTCCTAAATCAACAGGAATAAAGGGTGATATACTAAACACGTCTGCATAGCAAAATAGTAGTACACCTATCATGTATACTACTGAAATAGTCTACAATGCATATATAATAAAATAGTAGGTCTTTCATGAAAGGGTGTATGCACTTGCCTTTTGGAACTTGTCGTTGCTCACACACTCTTTTTCAACGTAGCTCATAGCTCTCCATTCAATCTATACAATACAAACATATGGCAATAAGCAACAATACAACAATCCAAGGAAACAAACATAACAACAAACATGGATAGAAACAAACATATCTAAGTTGGTGGTCCAAGCTTCAATACATGATCCCATATGCAAAAAGAATCAATGCATTAGGTTTGGGGTTTGCCATTTGGGTCAGGGATTGGTCTGAAATCAAATTTGGATATTCCAAATTTGAATAGGTTGAAGGGTTGTTTCCAGGTTGTTGGGATTGGTCTTGATCTCTCTGTACAGAGGCAAGTATTTTAAGAAGTTTTCTAAAAGAAAACAATTTAAAAGGGTTTATAGAAATTAAACTATATCAGAAATACTCCAGTTTGAGTCTCTGATTAAGAAATCTTTTTAAAACTACCAAAAAATAATTATAACAGTGGAATCATGTCAGGCATGTTCCAAGGTTTCCAGAAATATTTTATTTGCAAAATTTGGACTTATAGATTTAAAACTATGCCAAATTTACTCAAATGACTCATTTGAAATTTGAATAAATTTGGATTTGTTACACTAAAAACTAACAGTGCCAAAATATTCTACAAGTCCAGAGCTTTTCAAAAAGATAAAATTTGCTAATTTTGGCCAAATGGTTTAAAAGATATGAAGGTTTTAAGATATAGGGTCTTTTCTGCAAAATAGCCGTTTAAAACAAATCGGGATAAAATCCCAGAAAATGGCTGGCCACGCGGCGGGCTAGGATTGGTTGGGCTCGGGCTGGGCTCGGCTTCGGCTTGAGTTTGAGCCACGGCTCGGCTCGGCTCGATCTGTTTCCGATCGTTGGATTAAGATCCGATGGTCCTGGTGCTAGGGTCTTTATACCGGTGGAGCGGTCATCGGAGACGGACGGGGACGGCGGCGGAGCGGCTTCGGGCGGGGACGTACTCGTCGCTCCGGCGATCCCCGGAGATGGCAGAGGGGTTGACGAGGTGCGGTGCGACGCGGCGAAGGCGAGGGTGGTGTCGGTGTCGGCGATTGCGTCCTGGTGCGGCGGGGGTGCGTGGCCGGAGCGGACGGCACGGTGGTGCTGCGCTCGGGTCGAGGATGAACTCCACGTTCACGTGGTCCTTGGGGTCGGGTAAGTGGACCACGGGGCGCAGTGAAACGAGGGAGAGGATGGCGTGGTCGGCGTCGTCTTGCTCTTCTCGAAACGGCGGCGGTGCACGGACGAACCAGAGCGGACGCCGGCGAGCTCCTGTCGTGGATGCTCCACTCGAACTGGCTGCGAGAAAAATAGAGGAGAGGGTCAGGGTGAGGCGCACGGAGAAGGGGAAGAGAATGGCCCAAGTCTTGGCGGCGGGGGCTCACAAAGTTGGCCGGAATCGGAGGAAGACAGCGACGGCCGAGGCGGAGCTCCGGCGAGCAAATTCGTCGGCTCTACGGCACGATTGGAAGGGGGAACAGAGGGGAAACGGAGAGAGGTGAGAGGGCTTCCAAGGGGCGTGCTCGGGGAGGCGAGTGGTGGTCTCAATCGGCCGCAATCAAGGGGGAGAAAATCGGGTAGAAACGGCCGTGGTGGAGCTTTGAAGGCGATGACGTCAGCATGACGTCATCAAATTTCCTTTTTATTTGTTTTTCTGTTTTCTTTTATAATTTTTGATTCAGGCCTCCAAATCAAGTCAAATAAATTTGTAAAAATTTGTAAAATTCCAAATAGTCAAAATAGACATTTAGGAACTATTTTTGGTCAAAACAAAATTACCAAAATACCCTTTTGATCAAATATGCCTTATATGGCTAATTGGGAATTTTCTAAATTAGGGTTTATAAATATCCCAAAATATTTAATTAAAAACCAGAGGATAATATGAGTAATATCATTCAAAATGATAACTCATTTTCATATTAAAATAATTTAAGATAAAACATTTTTATAAAACAAAGCTTGGAAAAGTATTTAAATTATTTCCACAAAAGAAATAGGGTTTATAATATCCCCATATTATTTGTTTTAAAACAATAAACCAAAGGGGGAAATACTATTTGAAAACCCCACTTAAATATTTTATTTCCAAGACTTTAAAGTTGAGATTGTAAAATAAGGGAATATTTAATTTAAAAAAAAATAACTTTGAAGATGTCAAAACAATCTTCTATAGAAGATTTTCTTGATTTTTGGAGACTTTATTTAATTTTTTAATAAAAGTTTTAATTTTTTGTGATTTTTACAACATTCCAAAATTTGGGATGTTACAAACCTACCACCCTTAAAAGGAATCTCGTCCCCGAGATTCGGAGAGGCTAGAAAGAAGATGGGTTCGGTTATCCGGGTTTTAGGCAACTGGGTGGGCTACCACCCTTAAAAGAAACTTTTGTAGGCAGTCTTGAACTCTTTCCTTCGGGCTAGGGTCCATTGGGTTAGTCTTTAGGTCTCACTGGAGTCAACTATATCTTACACTCATGAAGTGCTCCATCTCCAATAGGTGGGTGTCTCTTTAGATAACTTCGGATACCATTCTCTTTAATATGGCTTGACATATTACATCCTCATCCATGTGATGACTTCGGTAATATTTCTTCTCTAGGTTGGCATCCCTCAGTGCAAACAGCGTCTATTCTAACGGAACTCTCATGGTAGGTCAAAACATTCATTGCAGGATCTCTTCTTCTTCACGAGAGCTGGGGTTTATCCTCACCGAAAATCTTACGTTTCAGCAACTTTTGCCTCACATAGGGTTATAATATTCCATTGGTTCAGGCTTATCCACGTCGTCTCTCTTATAGGTATGTCACTCAGATTTACCATTCCTCATAGCAAAGCGAATGAAATGAGTAGTCGTCATGGTAGCTACTCCACATCGCACTCATATCATTACCTTGTACTTGGTTGGAGAATCTCGTATTCTAACACTCGGTCGATCTCACATGTCTAACAGAATGTTTCCAGTCTGTAAGACAACCTGAACTAAACTATCGCTCCTTCAAACTATGGGGTTACGAAAACTCCTACACAGGTTAGCTCACACTACACTTTTCTGCTATCCTTCTCCATGGGGAAACACGCATTCCATGTCGTCTTTGCTTGTCCATTTCAGTGTCATGTCTTCATCCCCGATATGACGAGCAGGCTTCACAACAATAGTAATTGCTTTGTCTAAGTTTTGGCATAAGAAATTCGATACAAGTTTCACTCATCCCCACAAATTGTGGTTATTACATCGTCATTACACTACTCTTTCATCATAGTGCTTATTTCCTCATACATAATCTAATGGAAATTAGTCGAGCAAGGCATTGACACGACGCTTCTTCCGACTTGGGCAATCATCAGTGAAGTGTCCTGTCTCTCTGCAGCGATGGCAAAATACTGTTGTCATATCTCGGGGCTCTTCTGTGCATTCTCTTTCATAATGACCCATTTTCTTGCAATTAAAACATTTCACATAGTTTTTGCCTTCCACCGAACATTTATTCGCATAATGACCCTTGTCCTTGCACTTGTAGCATGTCACCTGACTGATGTCCCTGTTAGTCTCATGGTTGTGGCACTGCTGGCCATTTCCATTGTTGTGACCATTTTGTACACTTCCTTTGACTCCTCCATTGCTTGCTTTGAATCCACCACTATGGTTTATACCGTGATGATGGTGGTCGTCATTAGTTCTGTGATGGTTCACAAGTCCCTTCTTGAGGGAATTTAGCTTACTCTCTTCTTCAGTCTTCCATTCGAGGCAGTCGCTAGAATAATGTCCCATCTTCTTACACTTATAACACTGTATGTGACTAAGGTCCTTCTTCTTCTTCTTTGGCCTTTCTCTAGAGAACAGGTCTTTGTAATCTTCCTCATCATAATTCACCTCAACGGTTGGGAACCTTTTTGTTCGCTTAATGGGACAGTCTCGTGAGAGATGACCTTCCTCTTCACAAGAATAACAACACTTGTTGGTGACCTTAGATGAGTTAGGATGTGTACTGATTTTGGCTTCTTCCTCCATCTTGTCATGAATAACAAGTCTCTTCTGATACTGATTTAGCTTGATCCCATCACCATCCTTCTTCTCTGAGCAATCCCATGAATAGTGACCCATTTTCCTACATGTGAAACATGTTATATGGCTAGTATCTCGCTTGAGTTCCTCCTTCCATTTTGTACTACCACAGACCTCTTGAGAATTTGTTGCATTCCCGCTTTGACTTGTTGACTGACTTCTTGCACCATGGGATAGATTTGGCATTGAGCCGGAATGTGATTTGTCCCTTCACACAAAAAGCAGGTAACCTCGGTTATGGGATATCCTTCATCTAGATAGTTTGTATACAAATCGGACGACTCATCGGGACACTCTTTGGATGAATGACCAATCTCCCCACAGATTTTGCAGGCTCTGGGTCCTGTCATAATATTCTCCTTGGACTCTTTGTGGCCATCTTCCATCTGTGGTAAGTTGTTGTTGTTTCTTGCCATATACTGAGCCATCATCTGCACTAATTGAGTCTGGTTATCTAACATTTGTTGCATTCCTGTGGGTAACTCGTTATTGGGATTGTTGGCTTGACTTTCTTTCATCACTTGAGTCATCTGAGTCTGAGCTGCTACCAGCAACTGAACTGCATAGGGCACCTTGAGGTGGCTATCTTTTTCATCATGGTTGGTATGTGGGTGCGACATCTGGTTTGGTTTAGCAGTGATGAGTAGAGATAGAAAGATATTAAGAGAAATATTCCTACCCAAACAAGCAGATCAAGACAATTCATCTTACAAACAAAACATCTAGCAAGCAACAAGCGACAAACAATATAGATAAAACAACTATTCCTATTTAATTTTCGAAAATATAGTTTGGATAACAAACAAACACAACAAGGGTTTTTCAAAATAAACACGATTGTACTGCCATACCACAATTTGGTAAGTCAATACAATATTACGATAACATTATTCTAATAAAATGGTGGTCTAGTCTATCTCTTCCTTTAGTGCTTCAACATTCTCTTCTATTTCTTTGAGTTCGTCGAGGTACTTCTGGTGTTGTGAAGTCTAAATTGAAGTCTTCGATCAAGGCGCTTGATGGCTTCTCATAATTTTCATGTTGATCTTCAACGTCTTCGGAAACATTTCTGAGTTATGGTCATCTATAAATAAGATAAGATAACTTAGAAAGCAATTAGTTGAGAATGTTACAAGAAGATATTAGGAAAGATTTGGACAAGAAGAAAATAACTTTTGTTCCTATGGTCATTCTTATTTCTAATCCAAACCTAAGGTTTTCGAGCCTACAGGCAACATTACGCTCTGATACCATCTGTAGCGCCCTTGCTTAGAAAAGCAAGAACACATCGTGAAATATGCTATTCCCTGGATCGAGTATGGATAGCAATTCACAAATAGATGTAATACCATGCATCAATGTCAAATAATTATTACATCGCGAGATCCATAAATAAAATATTCTTTACAAATTACATAGCCAAAGGCTAGCTTCAATGCAAAGTTTGGCAGCGGAAACATAAGTAGCACAGAGAGCTTCATCATCTTCATGTGCCACTGGCATACATGTTGGTTGCAAGCTCGAAAGGTAGACGTCCTCACGCGTCATTGTAAAAACCTGCAACATTAACGTTGCAGCCCAGGGAATTTGGGTCAATACCTTGTGACAGGCCGGCAAGTGATACTTTGGTGGAATATGAAATGGCAAGTCTAAATCTATATGCATATCTGGCTGGTGGAGTTGAAGGCTATTGCGTAAAGCCAATTTTGTCCTACTTTTCATAAAGCTTTTTCATTTCCCAACTTTCTATGAGACGAACCGGCATGAAAACCAGTGTCTCTTCTACTCTTGTTCACCCATCAAATTTTATTTATGAAATTGGAATGAGGAGATTTTCCATCGACATCCTTGTCCAGCTGCTCAAAATTGTCCGTAACCGGGGACACGGCTATGATCATAGTTTTACACTCTCGAGAGGTTGTGCACTTTCACCACGAGACTTCATCAACCCATTCTGACCTTGACCTTCTTGAAGTGAAAAGGAAAGGTGAAGATGAAGACGAGACCTTTGGGAACCAGTCCCCTGTTCGTCAGACAGACCCATACAAGACATTCATCCGCTGAGAACTGTCGGAATCAGGTTCCTAGAACTTACTTAGTCAAGGCAGAGCCATAATACCAAGTGGCTGCACTGGAAGCAATCTAAACTTGGAGTGACTTAATTCTCTTTGTTCCTGGGTGGCCGTTCACAAGTGCACGTACTCAGTTAAAACCATGGAAATGGCCCTGAGCAGCCACTCAACTTTGACCACCAATAGAGCAAAACCAATTGCCACCCAGGTAGTTCATTAACTTAGTAGAGTTTTTATCCTTTCATACTACAATAAAACATTTCAGCATTGCAGTTCTAACTTCTACCAAGTGAATGGGTTCCTAAATCAACAGGAATAAAGGGTGATATACTAAACAGGTCTGCATAGCAAAATAGTAGTACACCTATCATGTATACTACTGAAATAGTCTACAATGCATATATAATAAAATAGTAGGTCTTTCATGAAAGGGTGTATGCACTTGCCTTTTGGAACTTGTCGTTGCTCACACACTCTTTTTCAACGTAGCTCATAGCTCTCCATTCAATCTATACAATACAAACATATGGCAATAAGCAACAATACAACAATCCAAGGAAACAAACATAACAACAAACATGGATAGAAACAAACATATCTAAGTTGGTGGTCCAAGCTTCAATACATGATCCCATATGCAAAAAGAATCAATGCATTAGGTTTGGGGTTTGCCATTTGGGTCAGGGATTGGTCTGAAATCAAATTTGGATATTCCAAATTTGAATAGGTTGAAGGGTTGTTTCCAGGTTGTTGGGATTGGTCTTGATCTCTCTGGACAGAGGCAAGTATTTTAAGAAGTTTTCTAAAAGAAAACAATTTAAAAGGGTTTATAGAAATTAAACTATATCAGAAATACTCCAGTTTGAGTCTCTGATTAAGAAATCTTTTTAAAACTACCAAAAAAATAATTATAACAGTGGAATCATGTCAGGCATGTTCCAAGGTTTCCAGAAATATTTTATTTGCAAAATTTGGACTTATAGATTTAAAACTATGCCAAATTTACTCAAATGACTCATTTGAAATTTGAATAAATTTGGATTTGTTACACTAAAAACTAACAGTGCCAAAAGATTCTACAAGTCCAGAGCTTTTCAAAAAGATAAAATTTGCTAATTTTGGCCAAATGGTTTAAAAGATATGAAGGTTTTAAGATATAGGGTCTTTTCTGCAAAATAGCCGTTTAAAACAAATCGGGATAAAATCCCAGAAAATGGCTGGCCACGCGGCGGGCTAGGATTGGTTGGGCTCGGGCTGGGCTCGGCTCGGCTTCGGCTTGAGTTTGAGCCACGGCTCGGCTCGGCTCGATCTGTTTCCGATCGTTGGATTAAGATCCGATGGTCCTGGTGCTAGGGTCTTTATACCGGTGGAGCGGTCATCGGAGACGGACGGGGACGGCGGCGGAGCGGCTTCGGGCGGGGACGTACTCGTCGCTCCGGCGATCCCCGGAGATGGCAGAGGGGTTGACGAGGTGCGGTGCGACGCGGCGAAGGCGAGGGTGGTGTCGGTGTCGGCGATTGCGTCCTGGTGCGGCGGGGGTGCGTGGCCGGAGCGGACGGCACGGTGGTGCTGCGCTCGGGTCGAGGATGAACTCCACGTTCATGTGGTCCTTGGGGTCAGGTAAGTGGACCACGGGGCGCAGTGAAACGAGGGAGAGGATGGCGTGGTCGGCGTCGTCTTGCTCTTCTCGGAACGGCGGCAGTGCACGGACGAACCAGAGCGGACGCCGGCGAGCTCATGTCGTGGATGCTCCACTCGAACTGGCTGCGAGAAAAATAGAGGAGAGGGTCAGGGTGAGGCGCACGGAGAAGGGGAAGAGAATGGCCCAAGTCTTGGCGGCGGGGGCTCACAAAGTTGGCCGGAATCGGAGGAAGACAGCGACGGCCGAGGCGGAGCTCCGGCGAGCAAATTCGTCGGCTCTACGGCACGATTGGAAGGGGGAACAGAGGGGAAACGGAGAGAGGTGAGAGGGCTTCCAAGGGGCGTGCTCGGGGAGGCGAGTGGTGGTCTCAATCGGCCGCAATCAAGGGGGAGAAAATCGGGTAGAAACGGCCGTGGTGGAGCTTTGAAGGTGATGACGTCAGCATGACGTCATCAAATTTCCTTTTTATTTGTTTTTCTGTTTTCTTTTATAATTTTTGATTCAGGCCTCCAAATCAAGTCAAATAAATTTGTAAAAATTTGTAAAATTCCAAATAGTCAAAATAGACATTTAGGAACTATTTTTGGTCAAAACAAAATTACCAAAATACCCTTTTGATCAAATATGCCTTATATGGCTAATTGGGAATTTTCTAAATTAGGGTTTATAAATATCCCAAAATATTTAATTAAAAACCAGAGGATAATATGAGTAATATCATTCAAAATGATAACTCATTTTCATATTAAAATAATTTAAGATAAAACATTTTTATAAAACAAAGCTTGGAAAAGTATTTAAATTATTTCCACAAAAGAAATAGGGTTTATAATATCCCCATATTATTTGTTTTAAAACAATAAACCAAAGGGGGAAATACTATTTGAAAACCCCACTTAAATATTTTATTTCCAAGACTTTAAAGTTGAGATTGTAAAATAAGGGAATATTTAATTTTAAAAAAAATAACTTTGAAGATGTCAAAACAATCTTCTATAGAAGATTTTCTTGATTTTTGGAGACTTTATTTAATTTTTTAATAAAAGTTTTAATTTTTTGTGATTTTTACAACATTCCAAAATTTGGGATGTTACAAAAATTCTCTTTGCTCGTCCATAATATAGGATCTCTGTGATTGCCACTTAATCACATGGTTGCGACCTTTCAGATGCTATATTACCGAGAGGGCACAGAGATATCTTTTTCCGTCACAAGGAAGGACAAATCCCACTCTTGATTCATGTCACCCAACAAATACCATCGGAGATACCTGAAAGCCACCTGTATAATCACCCAGTTACGAAGCGACGTTTGATGTCCACAAAGTATTCCTCCGGTAAACGGGAGTGACAGAATCTCATGGTCTGAGGAAACTATACTTGACATACTAAAAGCGTTGGCAATAAAACTGTGTGACACGATCAATTGCAACTCTTTATTATTTGGTCATGTCCATCACATCATCACTCCTAATGATGTGACTCCGTTATCAAGTGACTATAACAAGTCCTATGGTTAGGAAACCTTAAAACCATCTCTTGACTAACGAACTAGTCCGGTGGAGGCTTACTAGGGACACCTGGTTGTTTATATTCCACACATGTATTATGTTTCCGGTTAATACAATTATAGCATGGATAATAAACTATTATCATAAACATGAATATGCTAATAAACCATTTTATTATTGCCTCTAGGGCACATTCCCAACAGTCTCCCATTTGCACTAGAGTCAATAATCTAGTTTAGATTTTCTCGATCCAACACTCATGGAGTCTCAGTGCTGATCATGTTTGCTCGTGGAAGATGTTCTGTCCGTGCTCTGTACTATACAGTTCTCTATGTTCTTCGCAAAACGTTAACGTCACCTACTTTGACATTACTTTATCATCACATGATAAACCTCGCATCATCACATGATAAACCTCATCATCACATGATGAATATAATATATTTTGGTTAAAGAGTGAGATTTTTCGTTTCCCTTTATGCCTACATGACGTATGATCTATCAAAAGGAAATTTCACATAGCATGTGAACCCGGAACTCACTCAGTCTTGAAACAAAATTTCTCAAACCATAATATTATATCTTTTAATCCTTGAATTAATCATATACTCCTATATGTTGTAGACTCAACAAATCGACAGTGCAATCATGTCACTTCGATATTTTCGATCATGCTTTCGCTATGCTTCTTCCTTTATGAGATCTACATCTAGTTTGGTTTTATGACTTCAACCAAGTCTACCAATCTCTAGATTCAATTATCTCATATTCATGTTAAAACGACTCCTCATTTCTAACATGTTCTTACCAAGAACTTGGGTCACATATCGTCAAATACAAACACATGGTTCTTATATGTTTAGTCCTATGAACAATTCATAGCGAATTATAACATATCCTCCAACCATCATTTTTGTACTGAGTTATCAACTCAATGTTTCACCTATTTCTCACAAGCAAATGAACCTTTCTTCACTTGTTCCATTTTGAACTCCTTCAAAATCTTACTTAAGTTAAACATCCTGACATGATGCTTTATCAAATTCATCTATCTCCATAGATAATTTGATGTTCAAACTAACTTCATAAGTTATACATTGGTTCCTGACTTATATACAACATTTATGAAATCTCCATTTCATATAAACAAGATATTGTAAACTCCCACTCAAATATACACCATACACATATTAAATTGTGAAACCACTTTGCCTCCCACTCAGAAATATGTTATCTCTATATTTGACCATGATTAACTAGCTCCCACTCAAACATATGTCACCACATATTTTGATCATCGAAAATAGTTTCTGCTCTAACTTAATATATGTCACCACATATTATAATTAGATCCCACTCAGTTCTTTATGCACTTTCTCGATACATTGGACACCTCCAAAATTCTTAATTAACTTTTAAAATTCGAGAACTCATATACGAAACTCTAGTACTTTGCTAGCTTTAAGTTTTATTTATTCTCTACAAAAACCCTTTTGAGGAATAAATATGTGAAACATCACTTTCACAAAATCAAGCAACAATTACTTTGTGATTTAAACTTAATATAGGATGACTCTTAGTCACTTTCGTATTTAAGGCTTCTATTTCTTCTTTGTAGTTTTGTAGGTATGTCTTGTTTCTGAAACATGACAAGTAAATCATGAATATTATTTTGTAACCTGACAAAATTTTATATTCTTGAATCCCACTTTTCTTTAGAAAAGCTAAACCGAAATTCAATGATCACCATCATTAATTCCTTCATGTGTCAAGTTTTAACCAACATAGCACTTTACATATGTGCCACTCTATACATAAACAAGCAAGGTTTTAGCTTTTCCATTTATTCCATCAATTCTATTATCAATGAAAACTTTTCACGATAAACCACTAAATACTTAGCAAAACCAAAAAATTTGTTTGCCCCTTTTAGTCTCATATTGTGGAATCACATTCATAGTCACACTTATGAATATACTACAACATTATTCGCAATGGTCTCTAATTATCTCATAATTAATGAAACCACCTTTTCTCATTACTCATATGCAAAATATATGCGAATCATACATAGACCCTTATTTCTAAACAGAGTGTTTATCAAATAAATCTAAATGCTATTTATTAAACCCCGAAATAAAAACCCTTCTTTGAGACCACACAATATCGAATAGTGTGTGATTACAATATCTTAGGACATATCAAACACCTTTGAAATATTCTAAACACTGTAATTTGTGATAACACTTCTCACAAGTCCGCATACTAACATATAACTCAAATATTTTGTCTCTTTTGATCAAATAAAAAAGACTCAACTTGCTTGTTAACTTAATAACCTAAACTCCAGAATTTTATTTGATCTCATCAAATATCATAACTCGGACAAATACATATATTTACTCATATCATTTATGATGGAGCGCACACAATAATGACATTTAACATTTGCTGAAAATATAACCAACACTTGTGTTTATTTTCGGCAACTCATGGCACTCTTCAAAAAAGGTGGCATTTTAGTCATACTCCTTTTAATAAGGCGCATTGATAAAACATCGAAATGTTTATTCAATATTTAGCACGACTAAAACAAATTGTCATTATTAAGTTTTGGATATCTTTAGTATGTCACATATTTTATAAATGCTTAACTAATCATCGTTTAGATTAAACTAAGGACAATAATCTCATAATCGAAACGTGATCATCAAAAAGAATTACTCATGAAAATAGAACAACCATGAGTTTTGCAAATTTGTGAGTGTTGTAGTTTTTGAGTCAATCATGCCTCTCCAGAACGCTCATGAGCTTTGGACCAAGCCTCAAGATAAATATGGAGTGTCCAACACTATTGAGGATGATTGTTCTCCCTCCACCTCCGGCCGTGATGAGTTCTCATCTTCGTCTACTTCACCAAAATGTGGTAAGCCACAAACTAATGTGATGCTGAGTAGTGATAGGTTGTGCAATATTGATAGTGAGCTTATTTTTGATGATCTTTTATCTCTATCTTGTTGCAATGCTTCATCTTTGGACCTAAACACACATAGCACTATAAATGTCATACATGCTAGTGTTGATAGTCCATGCATATCGTCTAAAAATTGCTTGTATGAATCTAATGATGATATGCTTGCTTTATCTTGTTGCCATGATAAAAATGCTTGTGTTCCCACTAACTCTTGCATGAATAATACTATAGAGGAAACCCAATTAGCTATGGAACAAGATGTGAACTTGATTAGTTCAAAAATTAATTGTTCTTCTTCATCAACCCTGTTTTTCCTTATGGCAAAATCTTCTACTAGTGATGATAATGATAATAATGATGAAGAAGATGATGTGGATGATGATGATGAATCCTTTCATAAGAAAGGTCTAATGATTCTAAATGCCCTTCCGAATAATAAAAATGCTCATGCTATCCTCTTTGAAATTATGGAAACCCAAATTGAGTGTGGGCTTACTTTTAAGGCTTTGGAAACAAGCCTTGAAGAAAAGGGTAAGATTGAAAGAGATGATGCTATGGAAAAGGCATCGTTAGAAGATGCTCTTGAGGAAGAGCAAGAGACTCGGGATTCTCTTGAGGAGAAACTAGAATCTATTGAGGAGAATGAAATAGTTGCTAAAATCATTAAAGAATGTGACCATGCTAATTGTCGTGGTATTGTCGAATCTAGCCGCGGCAGGGGTGCCATCGAGCTAGGTAGAGAGAGGGGTTTTGGAGAGGTGGGGTGTTCCGGCGACGGGATGACAAAGGGTTTAGCCAGCTTCGGATCTCGCAACGGTGGCGAAACCCTACATGCTGCTATAATTCACTATAAGGCAATATCGCCAATTACAATGAAAGTGGATTAAGATCGTGCCCTAAGGCGTCCCGTAGGCCGGCTTATAAAGGCGTCCGGACCTAGGGCTTACAGGAGGAAACCTAACCGACTAAGTACAGATTTCTACTCTAATCCGGCTTAGGCCCTGCCTTGTTGGCTAAGTCTTCCGCAATGCAGGCCGGCTTCTGGAACCTTCCCTTAGCCGGATGGGCCTCCCGCGCTTCATCATACTGGGCCACCCGGTAAGCTGGATTCCGGCTTACCACCACTATGGGCCACCCTGGTATGCTGGCTTTCAGTCTTCTCTGTGAGGATACCTGTTCGGCATAACCCCAATAGTAGCCCCCGGAAAGCTTCAAGTACTTCAGCGACTGGCTTCAATCTTCCGGCAATGTGTTGTCCGAAAGATTCATCATTCATCTTCAGTCTTGGAGCATTGCCAGAAACCTGCAATCATGACGAACAGCTTTGTCGATTTCGGTGTGCCGGCTTTTCATGCCGAAAAGCACTTGAATGCGTATTGACACGCATCTGGCGATTTGACAGCTCTGTCAGACCCGGCAGTGTGAGTGGAGAAGCATCTTTGAATGCAGGGGCTAACTCCGTTTTTCCCGCCCGAGAATCGAAGCGTCGGAGGGAAAAATCTTCTCACAACGGCTCGATCCATGACGCGTGGCGAAAATTTCGGCTCCCGACCGTTGCGTGAATCTCAGCGCACCCGCTATAAAAGCTGGTTGTCTCGCCTCCGCCGCGGTCAGACGCCATTTGCAAACCTAGCGCCTCTCTTCAGATCGCATCTCCTCCCAAGCTCTAAGTCCATCACTCCTTCGAGCTCCATGTCATCCGACGCCCCGAGCTCTCCGGTGATCGACGCCGTGCCCCTCGACTCGGCTCCTTCGACGGGAGGCGCGGCTCCTGCGACCGCCGCCGCCGCTTCTGTGCCAATCGCCGCTCCAGCTGCATCTTCCCCCCCTCCGGCGAGCGTCTCCGCCACAGATTCCGGGCGTGATGAAGTCGCTTTAGCCAAAGCCGCTGCGGAGGCAGCGAACATGATGGCTTCGGCATCCGCTGCCGCTGAAGAAGAGGAAGAAGAGGAAGCTGACGACAACGCTGGCGTCACCAACAACCCGACCAACAACTGGGGTTGCTCGGTGGTGGACGATGTCGAGCTGACGGGAATGGTGGCCAATGGAGCCATTCTTCCGTCCTCAGAATCGGCGCCGACTTGGCGATCCGCCTTAGGTGACCCTTCTCCTACTCCAATCAAGGATGAACAGGTACTTCTTTCTTCTCACGTCGTTAGGGGGTTTTCTTTGCCGCCTTCGGCTTTTCTGATAGAGATCTTAGATCACTACGGCCTTCAGCTCCACAACATCACCCCCAACATCTTGCTATATATCTCCGGCTTTGTAGCACTCTTTGAAGGCTACTTAGGCATAAAACCTAGGTTAGACTTCTTCCAAAGGTGTTTCTTGGTCAACAGACAAACTGTGAATAAGGAGCTGTTGGTGGCTGGCTCCATCAGCTTCAACATGCACCGTGACATTGATTGGAACCCTCAGGTGCCAATTTGGCAAAGGGGTGGGCGTCCACCTTCTTTTACTGCAAACACTACCAGGAAAAGCATTATAGGGAGGTTGCCTATCTGTGGCGCACCCTTAATTTATGCGCCACAAAAAATAATTCTGTGGCGCATGGTGTTTGATGCGCCACAGAAAGTGGACATTCTGTGGCGCATCTGGCCCCATGCGCCACAGAAATATGGTGGGCCTGGCACCAATGAAAAAATGCTGCAGAATTCTGTGGCGCATGGGTCCACATGCGCCACAGAAAGTGACATTTCTGTGGCGCATGTGGTTCCATGCGCCACAGAATTCTGCAGCATTTTTTCACCCACGTACCCCCCCCCCCCCCGTGGATCGCCTTTTCAGTTTTGCACCTAGTGAAATAAAATGATAAAAAATTCAAAAAATAAAATCCTTTCAGATATAGGGAAGGTTTAGGGTCTATTTGTTAGGAAAATTTGAAATACACATTTTGACTTTTTTTCCAAAAGTAGGTGAAAAAATATTAAAACGGGCATAACTTTTGCATACGACGTCGAAAAAATGCGAATAATACCTTAAAAAAAACTAGAGAAAATTTTAAGATGGCACCAGGGTTTACCCGGTCAGCAATTCACAGAATCCTCAAATTCCAAACCAAAAAAAAGTTATGGCCAACAGAAGAATTTTCCCAGCAAAATAAAAAAATCAAAAAAAGGGAAAAAAATTCTGTGGCGCACCAAAGCCAAGGATGCGCCACAGAATTATTGGGCGGGATTCGAAATTTTGAATCCCGCCCAATAATTCTGTGGCGCATCCTTGCATTGGTGCGCCATAGAATTGTTGGGCGGGATTCGAAATTTTGAATCCCGCCAGCCCCCTTCTCCCTCTCTTTTCCCTTTTCTCCTTCTCTCCCTCCACTTCTCCCTCCACTTCTCCTCTTCCTTTCTCCTCTTCCCTTCTCCTCTACACTTCTCTCCCCTTCTCCTCCCTCCTCCATCTCTTCTCCTCTCCTCCACATCTTCTCTACTCCTCCCTCCACCTCCACCTCCACCTCCACCTCCACCTCCACCTCCACCTCCACCTCCACCTCCACCTCCACCTCCACCTCCACCTCCGGCGACCTCCTCCACAACTCCGGCGACCTCCACAACTCCGGCGACCACCTCCACAACCCCGACGACCTCAACCTCCGGTGACCTCCTCCTCCACCGGTGACCTCCTCCTCCACCGGCGACCTCCTCCTCCACCGGCGACCTCCTCCACCACCGGCGACCTCCTCCACCACCGGCGACCTCCTCCTCCTCCACTCTGGCAACCTCCTCCACTCCGGTGACCTCCTCCTCCTCCACTCCGATGACCTCCTCCTCCTCCACTCCAGCAACCTCCTCCTCCACTCCGGCGACCTCCTCCTCCCCCTCCGGCGAACTCCGGCGAACTCCGGCGACCACCATCCTCCACCAACCTCCGGCGACTCCCTCCTCCACCCATCTACGGCCTCCAAAAAAACGAAACGAAACGAAATTCCGGCGACCAGATCTAGATCTGGTCAGATCCAGATCTAGATCTGTCCGCCCTTTTTTTTTGAAATTCAAAAAAATTCTGTGGCGCATGGAAGAGGGGTGCGCCACAGAAATATTTCTGTGGCGCACGGTGGGTGGGTGCGCCACAGAAATGTGAATTATGTGGTGCACCTGGCCTGGTGCGCCACAGAAATGTGAGAATTCTGTGGCGCACCAAGCCAGGTGCGCCACAGAAAATATTTTTGTGGCAAGAATTCTGTGGCGCACCCAGCAAACTTGGGGGTGCGCCACAGAATTGCAATTTGGTGCGCCACTGATAGCCCTTTCTGTGGTAGTGAAAGACGTGGCACCCTCAAACAGGCTTGAGGGGCTCGCCCCCTTTGAAGACCGAGCCGGCACGCCACTTCCCTCGTGGAAGACGAAGGCGCCGGTGAAAATGTCGGTAGACCTTGCCGCCATCCAGGCAAGGATTACGGATTTAACTTCCGACTCTCCTCCCTTAACTGGGGAGGATACCATAATTTGCTGGATGAAGAGACGGATCCAGCCTCTCCAACATCGTGCTCGCCTTATGAGCGAGTACACGGGTAATGCTGATCCCATGCGGATCAGTAAAAAAGACCTGGAGCAGGGCCTCTTTGAGGCTCGCTTCAACAAGCTTATCAAAGCCCGGCCTCGCGAAGGCCGGCAATATGAAGAGTCGCTGCCGATGTATACGGCAGCCAACCCTCCCCCAAAGGTACTTTGCCGAATCCAAAGTTCAATTCTTCAAGAGATTTAGACTCTTATGCTTAACAATTTGACTTGTGTTTATTCTTCAGATTCCCGGCGTTGCCATCTCCGGGTCAGCTGGCACGTCATCCAGCAAAGTGACCAAGCGGCCAGTCACCCTTTCTTCGGCTCCTGCAGAGAGCCGGAAGAGGAGAAGACAATCTAGGACAGTTGGCGCCAAATCATCGGAGGATGACGACGCTCTCCTCCTTACTCTGCAAAAATGCGGGATATGCTAAGCTTAGCCCTTTACCTTTGCAGGATGAAGAGAGGCGCAACCTTAAAGCAAAAGTTATGCGCCATACGCAAGAAAGCCTCTCCAGCCGTCCCTCCCCCAACTCCAGCGGAGGAGAGCTCCCCCCGTACAATGACGGCAATTCCAATTCTCGGGAGAGCCGGGATTATTCCTCCAACTCAATGGACGGAGATGACGCGGAAGGCGACTGAACATTCCTCCCCACCAAGGGCTGAAGCTCCGGCTAATGATGCCCCAACCTTTCCTCCAATTAAGGCGGAAGCCTTCGACGACGAGGGACACATCAAGCCGGAGTTCATGAGCCGGTTTATGAAAGTACCTCGGCTTCCCCGGAAGAAAGGAACAACCGTCCGGCATAATGAGCCGGATCAGACCAAGGCCTATGACACCTTTGATGTCATAGAGATCCTTGAAGATCAGCAAAATTATTTTGCTGAAAGCTTTGAAGCTGGCATGACGCTTCTCGGTGAACACTACCAGGTACATATCTTCCCCCAGTAGCCCCCGAGCACTATGCCGGGTTAAGTTATAAGAACTAGCCGACATAGTGATCCGAGTCAATGCGCATGCAACTGCTTAGCCCCCTAGCCATGAAATGTCGTCATGTAGCCACTTTGACTTGTCAATATAGCATTAGGCTTTTAGCAATTCCTTACGCAGATCCACCGAAAAATTGGCGCTGAAACCATCAATTGTTTGGGTGTACGAAATCAGGAGATGTGCCGGCTGAAAACTGAGCTGGCGAACAAGGATGCCATCATCGCCGGGTTTGAGGCGGACCGTGTTCAGTACCAAGGTAAAAATACCGGAAACTTAACTTTGCATAATGGTTATTTTTATACTGCTAACATTTTGTTTTGCAGATGCCATTATAAAAGCCATGGACCTTGCTGAGAACGTCGGCATTCTCGATCGGCTCCGCGACGAAAACTCCGAGCTAAAAAAGCTTAATCAGACAATGTCGACGGAGCTAGAGATGGCCAAGAAGGGCCTTGCTCAAGCCGAACAAATCTTGGAGACGGAGAGGCAAAATCACAAGGATGCCCTTCATGAAATCCAGGACCGGCTTGACAAGCACCTCGACAAATCTGTGGCCATCGACAGTCAGATTTTGAGTAAGTTACTTAAAAACCTCAAATTCACTGCTTTCTGTCTTAGCCACTTTTAACATGAACTTCGCTTTTTACAGCTCCGGCGGGTTATGGCCATGAGCTGACAGCGGAAAACCGGCTTGACCGGATCTTGGAAGTAGGGGAGCTTATCCCGAAGATACTGTGTTCGGGAAGAAAGCTTGTCGAGAAATTCTTTCCCGGCAACCCCGAACCCTTGACGGACCTTGAAGGTTTGGAAGCCAAACTGGACGAGGCGACTTCGTTCTTTGACGAACGGTTGCGGTCCAGTGCTCGCGGCGGTGCAAAGACGGCGTTGGGCCTAATGATGGCGCACAACCCGGAGGTAGAAGCCTGGCGCGTNAGAGCCGAGATTATTCCTCTGACTCAATGGACGGAGATGACGGGGAAGGCGACTGAACCTTCCTCCCCACCAAGGGCTGAAGCTCCGGCTAATGATGCCCCAACCTTTCCTCCAATTAAGGCGAAGCCTTCGACGACGAGGGACACATCAAGCCGGAGTTCATGAGCCGGTTTATGAAAGTACCTCAGCTTCCCCGGAAGAAAGGAACAATCGTCCGGGATGATGAGCCGGATCAGACCAAGACCTATGACACCTTTGATGTCATAGAGATCCTTGAAGATCAACAAAATTTTTTGCTGAAAGCTTTGAAGCCGGCATGACGCTTCTCCTGCGCGACACTACCAGTTACGATCTTCCCCAGTAGCCCCCGAGCACTATGCCGGGTTAAGTTATAAGAACTAGCCGACATAGTGATCCGAGTCAATGCGCATACAACTGCTTAGCCCCCTAGCCATGAAATGCCGTCATGTAGCCACTCTGACTTGTCAATATAGCTTTAGGCTTTTAGCAATTCCTTACGCAGATCCACCGAAAAATTGGCGCTGAAACCATCAATTGTTTGGGTGTACGAAATCAGGAGATGCGCCAGCTGAAGACTGAGCCGGCGAACAAGGACGCCATCATCACCGGGTTTGAGGCGGACCGGGTTCAGTACCAAGGTAGAAATGCCGAAAACTTAACTTGTATAATGGTTATTTTTATACTGCTAACATTTTGTTTTGCAGACGCCATTATAAAAGCCAAGGAGCTTGCTGAGAACGCCGGCATTCTCGACCGACTCCGCGACGAAAACTCCGAGCTAAAAAAGCTTAATCAGACAATGTCGACGGAGCTAGAGATGGCCAAGAAGGGCCTTACTCAAGCCGAACAAATCTTGGAGACGGAGAGGCAAAATCACAAGGATGCCCTTCGTGAAATCCAGGACCGGCTTGACAAGCGCCTCGACGAATCGGTGGCCATCGACAGTCAGCTTTTGAGTAAGTTATTTAAAACCTTAAATTCACTGCTTTCTGTCAGTCACTTTTAACATGAACTTCGCTTTTTACAGCTCCGGCGGATTATGGCCATGAGCTGACAGCGGAAAACCGGCTTGACCGGATATTGGAAATAGGGGAGCTTATCCTGAAGGTACTGTCTTCGGGAAGAAAGCTTGTCGAGAAATTCTTTCCCGGCAACCCCGAACCCTTGACGGACCTTGCAGGCTTGGAAGCCGAACTAGACGAGGCGACTTCGTTCTTTGATGAACGGTTGCGGTCCAGTGCTTGTGGCGGGTGCAAAGACGGCGTTGGGCCTAATGATGGCGCACTACCCGAAGGCAGAAGCCTGGCGTGTTGCGTCCGGCTTTCCTTTTGAAAAGAGGACGGCACGCCGCTAGGACGATCAAGAGCGCAAGAAGATCCTTCACCCCGTCTCCGGCTACGCCAGCAAAGTTGCCAATATGGTCTCCCTGACCACCATCTTCAAGGAAGTGCCATGCTCGCCAACTCCCGTCCAGTCTGACGATGACGGCGAAAGAAGCGGACAGTCTGCATAAGCCGAACTTGCTGTTTTGAGAGGGTGTTTGGTTAGGCTGTGGCTTTCAAATAAGCGGCTGTGAGCTGTGGAAAAGCTGCTGTCCTGAAAGCTGCTATGAGCAGTGTAACTGTTTGGCAAACTGGCTGTCGGCTGTCTGCTTTCTGTCATAAATAGTCCATAATGCCCTTAATACGTTGGTAGCATGTTTATATACTTATTTCATCAGAATGGCCTGATTTATCCGTATTTCATCATTTTTTTGCTATTGTATATGTATGTATATCGGCAAAAAAATGTTAGCTAACAAAGGAACCACCATTTGTCAGCTATTGTGAGACTGTTTATGTACCGATTTAATTATATCAAAAACTACTAGAGCATATCTTCGGTACAGCCAATCCATGGATAAACACATCTAGACATCCATTAATTTCATTAGTATAGCATACACGGTACAAGCATTTGTTTGAAAGAAGAAAAAAACAGAGAAAACTGGGATTGATCATATGCAGCATGGAAGATCTCCACGTCCGGATCTCGGGGAAAGAGTGGATCGGTAGACGAATCTTGGGGAAGGAGTTCCACATCCGGATGCAGCGCACGTTGACGAGATGTGGAAGGAGATGCGAACAGGAGGAGCAGATCCAGGCGGGGGAGATGAAGAGCAGCGCCGCTGGGTCACGGATCGGAGGAGTACAGCACCACCGGTCGTCGGAGAGATCTAGGCTTCGCCTCGTTGATGCGGGAGGCCGTGGGCTGCATGCGCGGTGGGAGGTCACGAGGGAGGAGATTGACGGGGGCCGGACGGTTCCCTATCACCGGCGCTGGACGAGAAGGACCGTGGCCGGCGGTAGGGTTTCAAGGTGAGGCGGCGCCTGATCTGTCGATCTGTTCGTCGGTCGAGCGAGGAGACTGGGAAAATGAGGTCGGGGTGGGGAAAGGGACGAGTTTCCTCAGGGCCACGGGTATTATATTGAATGGCATTTGGAGCGTAATTTCAGCGAAGTACCAGGGGCATGCGGGGCGTGGGATTGATCAAAAGCCGAGAAAGCACCTCTGGACGTGCTTTCGCTCCTACGTGTAAATAAGCGCGTTCGGCTGTCCAAACGCAGGATTCTTTTTGCTCTTTGGTTCAGCTTATGCTTATAAGCCTGGAAAGCCAACTGAAAAGCTCAACCAAACAGCCTCTGAACCGGCCTTCCTGAAAATGTAAATATCAAGATGTAAATCTGCTCAAACAGTATGAAATGCTTGTAAACAACCAAGTCTTTTGCCGTGTTAATTCGGCTTATCTATTGTGCAAGTTTGCAATATTTATGCCTCAGTTTATTCTGGCCTTGACACCTTATCCTTTAAGCGCCGGCAAACCTAGTGCGAAGCTAACTTGCTGAGTAACAGGGTACACAATGACCAATCTGTTTAGACCCAGAACAAGTGCCGCCTTTCGGTGCCGAAAACGCTTTGAAGCAACCCGGCACAAAAAGCTAGCAGACAAACATTAATTTGGTAAAATGTTGTTTTTTCATCACATTAAGGCGGATTCAACAAGAAAGAAAATTTTACCAACAAGCAACACAGGCAATTTCGGATAAACAGATGATAGCAATAAGATCATTGGGAAATAAAGGATGGTACAGATTCTCGAATTTCACATGAGAGAAACCAATTTTTATTGCATGATCACATTGACATGGTTACAATAGAATTTGCTAAGTGTAAAAAGGACGTAGCTAAGCGATATTCCACGGACGTTTCGTCTCATCTAAGTCGTCATCTACATGCCTTTTCCTCTTACGACCTTTCTTCCTGGGATCTTTCTTTGAATCCCTTAAGTCGAGGAGATAATATGACCCGTTTTTCAGGACTTTGCTGATAACGAAAGGCCCTTACCATGGAGGGGATAATTTGTGTTGTCGGCTTTGCACAAGCCGAAGCACTAAGTCGCCTTCTCGAAAAGATCGATTCCGCACTCTACGGCTTTGGTAGCGACGTAGATCTTGCTGATAGATGACGGATCGTTGGAGAGCCAACTCTCTTTCTTCTTCGAGGATATCTAGGCCGTCTTGACGTACTTCTTCTGCGTCTTCTTCGACGTAGGCTGCGACTCGAGGTGAATCATCGATCATGTCGGTTGGGAGTACCGCTTCTGCACCATAGACCATAAAGAAAGGGGTGAAGCCGGTTGATCTATTTGTGGTAGTACGAATACTCCATAAGACCGCCGGCAATTCATCAACCCAAGTGTCAGCTGCTCGATGCAATGGGGTTTCAAGCCTCGGCTTAATACCTTGCAGAATAATGTCGTTAGTGCACTCTACCTATCCATTGGATTGCGGGTGTGCCACCGATGCCACGTCGAGCCGGATCTTTGATCGGCTACAAACTTCGATAGCTCACCGACGGAAAAGTTTGTGCCATTGTCAGTGATAATGCTATGCGGTATGCCGAATCGAGTAGTTATCTCGACGATGAACTTTGTAGCTGTAGCTCCGTCGAGTTTTTTATGGGCTTTGCCTCCACCCACTTTGTGAATTTGTCGACCGCCACCAGTAGGTGAGTTAAGCCTCCTCTTGCCGTCTTAAAAGGTCCCACCATGTCGAGCCCCCAGACCGCAAACGGCCAAGTAATAGGGATCGTCCGGAGCTCCTGAGCCGGCAAGTGAACCTGCTTTGCGTAGCGCTGACATCCTTCACAAGTTTTGACGATGTTGATAGCATCCTCCTTAGCCGTTAGCCAGAAGATTCCATGCCGAAACGCCTTAGCGACCAACGCCTTTGCCGCAACGTGATGCCCACATTCGCCGGAGTGGATTGCCTCAAGGATTTGCCGCCCTTCTTCTGGAGAGACGCATCTTTGGAAAATGCCAGATGTGCTCCGTTTGTAAAGCTGTCTGTCAATAATCGTGTACGCCTTTGCTCGGCGTTCAATCTGACGGCTCAAGACTTCGTCGTCCTTGGGCAGTTTCCTATTAATCAGGAAATCAATGTAAGGCGTGGTCCAATCTGGGGTTACCAAACACACTTGAACTGATTCTGCCGACAAGGGATAATCTTCATCGCCGCCTTTGATAGACGACTTATGCAGATGATGGATAAATACATCTGGGGGCACTGCCTTTTGCCTGGAGCCTATTCTGGCCAAGGCGTTAGCAGCTTCATTGTCATCTCGGGAGATATGTCGGACCTCTAAGCCGACAAAGCATCTGCCGAACTCGTCGATTGTTCTCCTGTATTCCGCCATTGTGGGACTTTTCGTGTCCCAGCATCCATCAAGTTGCTGTACAACAAGATCCGAGTCGCCGTAGCAGAGGATGCGCTTCACTCCCAACTCCTTAGCCATATGTAGTCCATGGAAGAGAGCCTCATAATCTGCTACATTGTTGGTGGCGTTGAAGTGGATTCGGAGGACATAACTGAGCTTTTCACCCTTAGGCGACTTTAGCACTACTCCAGCCCCCGAGCCTTCCTTCATCTTTGAGCCATCAAAGTGCATTATCCAGTACTGAGAATCCGGCAAAGATTTGCTTTCCATCGCCTCTGTCCAGTTTGCAGCAAAGTCGGCTAGAACTTGATATTTGATGGCGGTCCTCGGCTTGTACTGGATGTCGAAAGCTGCTAACTCGATGCCCCATTTGGTGACTCGGCCCGTTGCGTCGGCATTGTTGATGATATCCTTTAATGGAGCTTTGCTGACCACCGTGATTGTGTGATCCTGTAAGTAATGCCGTAGCTTTCTGGCGGCAAAGAATACACCATAGGCTAACTTCTGGTAGTGAGGGTAGCGCTACTTTGAATCTGAGAACACCTCGCTAATGAAATAGACAGTGCACTGATCCGGCCATTGCTTCCCTTCCTCCAGGTGCTCTACTACAATGATGGCACTTATCATGAAATTCGTGGCCGACATATAGAGGAGAAGCGGCTCTTTTTCCCTTGGAGCTGCTAAGATTGGAGCATGTGTCAATGTATACTTCAGCTGTGCCAAAGCTGCCTTTGCTTCCTCTGTCCAAACAAAATTGTCCGACTTTTTGAGGAGCTTGTACAATGGCAATGCTTTGTCACAAAGACGGATAATGAATCGACTTACAGCCGTGGCGGAACCCGTAAGCCGCTGTATGTCCTTCAGACAAGTCGGCCTCTCGATGTTCTGAATCGCCTTTATCTTTTCCGGGTTAACTTCAATTCCTCTTTGAGAAACAATGAAGCCCAGAAGCTAGCCTGCGGGAACTCCGAAGACGCATTTTGTCGGATTAAGCTTCATCTGGTACTCCCTTAGATTTGCGAAGGTTTCCGACAGATCGGCGATAAGATCGCCACGCTTCTTCGACATGACCGCTATGTCGTCAACATAGACGTGAACATTGCGGCCAATTTGCTTGTCCAAACACTACTGCATACACCTTTGGTAAGTAGCACCGGCATTTTTAAGCCAAAAGGCATTGTGACATAGCAGTAATTGCCATATGGCGTAGTGAAAGATGTCTTGACTTGATCTGACTCCTTCATCTTAATCTGATGGTAACCCGAATAAGCGTCCAGAAAACGTAGCATCTCTGAGCCGGCAGTTGAACCAATGACCTGATCGATGCGCGGTAAGGCGAACGGATCCTTAGGGAAGGCTTTGTTTAAGCCAGTGAAATCAATGCACATACGTAGCTCAGAGGTGTTTTTCTTTGGAACAAGCACGGCATTTGCCAACCAATCAGTGTGGACAACTTCACGAATGAATTTGGCGGCAGTGAGCCTTAGGATCTCTTTTCCAACCGTCTTGCGCTTCTCAGTTCCGAGCCGTCGGAGGCCTTGTTTGACCGGATTAGCGTCCTTGTTGAATTTTAAGGAGTGCTCGGCAAGTTTCCTCGGGACACCTGGCATGTCGGATGGTGATCAAGCAAAGATATCCCGGTTCTCACGGAGAAACTTGATGAGCTCGCCTTCCTATTTGTCGTCGAGACCGGCACCGATGATGGCCTCCTTTGTCGGATCATCCTTTGAGAGCTTGATTTTCTTGGTGTCATCCTTTGGCTTGAAGCTCGAGTCAACCTTAGAGGATGGCTTTTCAGTTGCCGGCATCTCATCGGGACCCATTGTCTTCTTGAGATACTCCAACTCCTTCTTGCAGATTTCTTCTTCAGCATGGACGGCATTGGCGGCCTCACACTCCTTGGCTTTCTTGAAGTCTCCTTTGACTGTGATGATCCCATTCGGTCCCGGCATTTTTAGCTTGCTATAGATGTAGCAGGGCCGAGCCATAAATTTGGCGAAAGCCGGGCGTCCAAAGATTGCATGATATGCACTTTTAAAGGGAACCACCTCAAAAGAGACATCTTCAGTCCGAAAATTATCAGCTCCGCCAAAGGTGACCTTCAGGGTGACTTGTCCCATTGAAAAGGCTTGTCGTCCCGGTACAATCCCATGAAACTTCACAGTGCTGTGGGTGAGTTGTGACTCGGAGAGACGCATCCTCTTCAATGTTGCGGCATAAAGTATGTTGATACTGCTTCCGCCATCCATGAGCACCTTTGTCAATTTGTACTTGTCGACTATAGGGCTGAGGACTAAAGCGTAGGTGCGCTTTGCAGGAACTCTGTCTGGATAATCGCTGCGATCCCACGTGATGGGTGTGTCGGACCAATCCAAATATTGTGGCACCGCAGGCACCATAGCATTAAGTTCTTGTCAAGCCGCCTTTTCTTTGCGAGAGGAATTTGTTGCCAGATTGACGATGAGGCTTTCGGCATGCTTAGGAAATTTACTGCCTTTTCCGTCTTTGGAGGCTGCGTCATCCGACTCCGAAGTAGCGTCTTCCTTCTCTTTGTCGTCCTTCCTGGACTTGCGCTTGTTCCTTGACTTGCCGGCTTTGGGATCCTTGGCAATGTCCCGATTGATATGACACTGCTGGAGCGTGTGGGAGCTCGTTCCATCCGGCCTCAGATGATGGACACAGGGGTTGTTCTTGATGTCGTTATACTTCACCGCTGGCGGTCGGGATGATTGGTTGTTTGCCGGCTTTTTGCCCTGCCACTTGGTATTGCTTGAGCCGCCTTTACCAAAGGCAATAGCAACCTCCTGAGAAGGGCCGGCTTGGTGTTCAACTTTCTTTTTCCCGGACTCGCGTCGGCGGTTTTCACCGTGTTCCCTGTTGTCATCATCAGCAGCGGCGTACTTGTTAGCACAAGCGAGCAAGCCCCCCAAGGTTTCCGACTCGTCGCTGTAGCATAGCGAAAAGTTGTCCCTTTCCTAAGAGATTGCATGAAGGCATGGATCGCCTGAGTTTCTGAGACGCCTTCACAAGCGTTTTTGATTTCACTCCATAGTGAGACGAACTCACGGCTGGACTCGTTCTTTTGCTGCACACACCGCTGTAAGTCGAAAATCAACTTTGGCGCTTATATGTGCCCTGGAAGTGCTGAATAAAGACACGCTTCATGTCACCCCAGGTATGAACTGTCCTTTCCGGCAAACCTTCAATCCACATACGTGTCGTCCTGGTTAACATCAAGGGCAAAAACCGTACTGCGGAGTCGGCGCTGCCTTGGTATATGTCGTAGGCACTGACGTAATCTGAGAGCCAGGTCTCAGGATTAGCCGTACCACTGTACTTCTCCACCATCTTTGTTACGTTCGACAAAGTGGGAGGTAGTATTTGCTCTCTGATTGTTCTGCCAAAACACTTGGGGCCGAGGTATTGGGCATCTCTAGCCGACTTCCTCTCCTCGATTAGGCTTCGAACATCATTGGCTGATAGCGGTTTTCCAACCGACTTTTCTTGCCTTGGCTCTTCCCTGTGACGGCTTTGGCTCACCTGACTCGCATTACGCGGGGGGCTTGGAGTCCTTTGCCGTCGCTGAGGGGGTATGTACTTGGACGGGTTATCTCCCTCTTTGCGCGATGGAGGCGGCGGTGGAGGTGGCATATGATCTATGTTACCCTCCCTTCGAGGTGGATTTTCCCCGTCACGTCGTCCCTCCTGACGGGATGGTGCCACCTTTTCCTTGCGAGGGTCCTCCTTTCGCTCCCAGCTCTGATGCTCCTCCCGGCTTCGACCAGCCTCTCGATGGTGTGAAGAACCAGTCCGGGATTCCGCGCCTCTAGGCTGCTTGTCCTTTGGGTCCTTGTCGCCGCCTTTTTGTGGCTGCTTGAGCCGGCAGGGTCATCGTCTGGGTCTGCAGGTGCAGCAACCATTGGCTTCTTGGCCGTCGAGTTGCAAAGACGAGAGTCGTCAACAAGCCGTCCAGTCTTTACTTGCGAGTCGTTTCTGCTGTTGTGCAACCTCAGTAGATAAGCCGAATATTTGAGCGAGCGTCACGGTCCAACGATTTGTCGAACATGACCTCCTGGGCCGCCTCCATGTTTTTGGCTGGGGTGTTGAAGTAACACAAATTAGTCACCGGGTCACATCAGCGGTGGTACTTCTCCAGACTGAATTGACATGGTCGGCTTCCCACTGCTGTGGAAATCCAACCTCTTATGCAGATTCTTGTTGCGTGCCGGACGGAAGGCATCGTCGGCCCCCTTTTTCTCTGCTTCTGGATGAGTCCGTTTCCTTGTTTGTGATCTCAACCTCGCACTCCGCTATCTGGGCTGCATGCTCTTCCAGCTTGGCGCGGCGCTTTTGAAATAACAAGCTATGCCCGGATGTCGCCTAGAGGGGGGGAGGGGTGAATGGCGATTAAAACTTTTCTAATTAGGGGCTTGATAATTGCGGAATAAAACTATGTGTTAAATTAACAAGCCAACAACCTAATTGCTAGGTTCACCTATGTGCACCAACAACTTATGCCAAGCAATAAAAGCAACAAGGTGATAGCAAGATATGAACTTCAAGCACGAAGGCTATCACAATTTAAATTGCATAAGTGAAAGGCTCGGGTATAGAAATAACCGAGGCATGCGGAGACGAGGATTTATTCCCGAGTTCCTCCTTGTTAAGGGAGTACGTCTCATTGGAGGGGTGTGAGCTCGCCACAAGAGGCCTACTCAAGATGCCACAAAGTCCTCACCCTATTCTCCGATGAACCGCACCCAAAGGTTTGGTTCACCTTCCACTATCGGAATCCTTCGAGGCGGATTCCGGAGCCCTTTTACACCGTTCTTGGGGCACACACCCACAACTCAATTGGGGGCTCCAAACTCGTGCCGAAGCTTCACAAATCGAAGTCTTCGCGGCACCTCCAAACCGTCTAGGGTACACAATGCACCCAAGAGGCACAAATCTCTTGGGAACACAATGCACCCAAGAGTAACAAGCTTCTCAATGTCGATCCTCACGTATCACCGTAGGGAGAGCAACCCGATGCAACTAATGCAAGAGGCAAGAACACACAAGTGGTCAAGTCCTTCACTCTCAAATTCCAACCAAGCAACAAATCTTGGGGGGAATAAGAGAGGAAGAACAAGGGTATGAACACAAAGCAACCCCAAATCTGGATCCACTAGGTTCCTGATGGGGGATACTTTATGGGTAGCCCATGGACCCGGAAAGTAGACCCGCCAAGACCAAGAAGGCCAATGCCGAGTCACGAGACGAGTCACATGGGCTGGGCCTGGAGACAAGCCGACCAAGGCCCGTGTGGAGAAGGGGGCTCATCCAAAGAAGGAGTCCAAGTATACCCGGAGTTCTAGTTTGGAAGGACAAAGCCTAGAGTAGGACTCCCGTATATGAGTAGAACCGATACAGATTGTAAGTCCAGGGACCCGCCACCTTTATAAGGGGGGTCCTGGATCGTAGTGAGCGAGGCCAATCAAGTTAGAGAAACCCTAGCCACCAGAGAGAAGTCGCCGGCTCCTGAGTTGTAGGAGCCGGATCCTTGTAATCGAGATCTAGTAAAGAGCATAACATAGAAGCAGGAAGTAGGTCTTTACCTCTAATCAGAGGGGCCGAACCTGGGTAAATCCTTGTTCCCTGGCGAGATTAACCGTTCCCACGTACTTCCATCACCAATGGCCCCAGAACTCATCTTCCCTGAGGAAGAACTTGCCGTGACAACCCCACGACAGTTGGCGCCCACCGTGGGGCCTATGGTGACGAGAGGAGTTGAGATCGTTGGAGCAGCTCGTCGGGCTATGGAGAAACTCGCCATCGGCGGGTCTACACTGATGAACATGGTGAGACCGAGATTGATGACTCAGGCTGGACTTCGGAGATGAACGAAGTCGACGAGGGCTACCAGCTTGTCTTTGGAGGAATCAACGTGTTCGTCGGGATGGTTTGCGCGTCGGGTCTTCGCGTGAACTCGGCGGAATCAGTATCAGAGCCAACCGTGTCGTCGAGTCCGACGGTGAGAAGTCGGTCGGAACTTCAGAGGTCGGCATCATCGCCGAGTCTGAGGAACCCCAAGCTGAGAAACCAGAGATGCTGCAAGAGTCAGATTCAGATTACGATGCAGATTCAGAGTCCCATCTTACCCTTGTTTAAAGATCGCTTGGGTATGGGATAGAGGAAGAAGATTATGAGGAGTCGCCAGTACGCGCCCGTGTTGTGGGAGTCTACATGTCTGGAAACGCTGGAAATCAGTTTGATCCGGCTCTATTGATGAAGGAAATTACTGCAAATAATGCCGCAGAGAGGGCAGCTGAGTTAGCCAATGCTCGTACTGCGTTGGAGAGGCAACTAGCTGATATCACAGAAGCAAACCGTAGACTGGCCGAAGAGCGGGCCCGAGTCCAAGATGAAGCTCAAGTCATGCGGAGGCGCGCGAGGAGCTTACTTCAATTCAGCACCGCAGAGCCAGGAGTCGCTTGCATGATGGAGTCCACATCAATCCAACCAATTTATTCACCACACCTAATGGTCCAGGCAGAGGAGCCGGACTAGGAGGCTCAGCGGCAGCAGGAGGCGCCGCAGGAGGAGGAACAGGAGCACCACCACCACCGCCACCCCAGAAGGACCGGGAGGCAGCCGTACCAACGGACCACCGCCTGAGGAGGAGTCGGAGGAGGAGCATCTGGTGGCTTAGGGTCTCAGCCTAACAGATTTCATACTCCAGAGGGACATTACTCTAATCCTATGGACAACGTTCATGCGGCGACTCTGAGATTGGAGAATATTGTGGTACCAGAGGGACCAGCAGGACAGGAGACTCGTGAGGCTATCGAGCTACTGAAAACAGCTTTGACTCAGCAAGCTTTGTATCCAACTTTTCCAGATGCAAGTAGATTACATTCAACACCCTTTAACTCAGGTACGAGGAGTCGGCACGGTGAGTCCAACCCGGCCAACTCTACAAGTGCAAGGCGTCGTGAACAAGAGAGGAATCGCGCAAATATACCAACTACTTCACGAGCTCAGCTAGTGGTTGATGAAGCAAGGCAACGACGAGAAAGAGAAGCAGCAAGAGCTCGGGAGGCAGAGAGGGACAGAGCGTTAGTTGGTGCAGCTAACCCACCTCAGCCAACCCGGGTGCACGAAGAGGTGACTTCTCCCAGTGCTTCCCCCAGCGTTAACAGGACCAGAGTGCCTGTCTGATGCCATCAGGTCCGAGTCCTTCCCCAGCAGTTTCAAGGAGCCGCCAAGGTTCCAAACTATGAGCCAACATGGACCCGACCTCTTGGTTGGGTACATACGAGATGGCGATGAGTATTCGCAATGCCACAGGTAATTTGTGTGCCAAATTCATGTATCTTATGATGGAGGGAGCAGCCAAGGTTTGGATGCGCAACTTGCCTCCTAGGTCAATCAACTCTTGGGAGCAATTGAAGGCAGCTCTTATTCAGAACTTCCAGGGCACATGCAAAAAGCTTAGCACCATCGAGGACCTGGAGCGGTGTGTCCAGAGGAAGGGCGAGTCCGCAAGGCACTGGATGAAGCGGGTCTCAGAGATCATTAACTCCTCACAAGGACTCCCACAATTTCAGTGCTAATGGCGAATGGAGAGGAAATGCAGTTACAATCCCTTGAGTTGGAAGCTAGGTCGTATTGAAGGAGAGCCTGAATCAAGGTATTCCCCTTACGATTGGTGAGATCATGGCAGGTGCTAATAAGCACGCTGCCACAGACAAAACAAGGATCAGGAGGAAGGGACTAAAGGACAAGGTGGCAACGGTCAGAGTCAAGAAACCAGAATCAAGGTGTAGCACGCGGCCGTATGGAGATAACTCTGACCTAGTGGCTAACACAAATACTAGGGTCAGACGCAAGGACAATAATTCTAATGGATACCAAGGCCGTACTCCAAGCACAGAGGAGGTCTTGAGGATTCCATGCCCTAAACACGCCAAGAACGGCAGATGCGGATCATACCTGGGACAGTGCGTAGATTTGCAGCGTGCCGGGTTCCAAGGGACCAGGTAACAGAGGCAACAACAATGGGTATAGAGGAAACAATGGAGCCGGAGGACCCGGCAATAACGGACGGAGGAGCCGGCAATAATCCAAACCAACCTCAAGGAGGAGGTAACCAACAGGGCGGTTCCAGCAGAACCCGAAGCAGCTCCATGACGGCAATGGGCAATATTATGTCACAACTCGGCAGCAAAACCCGAGTCGTGGCAGTTACCTGTCTTCACACAAGCACGTCCAAACGTTCCAAGAAGTTAAGGTTAGAGCTGTTAATGCAGTAGAGCCGGCCTTCCACAGTGGCTCAGGTGGTCAGAACAAACCATCACATGGAGTAGGGCAGATCATCCTCCAAGAGTCGACGACCCAGGGCAGCTAGCCTTGGTGGTGGCACCTCAAGTTGGGGGCTATACATTGAACAAAGTGCTTATGGATGGTGGAAGTAGTATCACATATTTTATATTATGACACTTCAAGAGGATGCAGCTGCAAGATAGACAGCTAATTCCAAAGAGACAGTGTTCCATGGGATAGTACCAGGGAAGTCGGCCAAACCCATTGGTAAGATTTATCCTTGAGGTTGCTTTTGGCACAGTGGAGAATTTTCGTTCAGAGATTATGCCTTTTGAGGTAGTGGATCTTAAGAGTCCATACCATGCTCTCTTTGGTCGACCTGCATACTTTTAAGTTTATGGCCAGACCATGCTAGTTTACTTGAAGCTCAAGATGCCAGGTCCAGCAGGAGTCATTACAGTTAATGGCAGCAGACAGATGGCATTGGAGTGTGAGTTAGGTGATTGCAGCTATGCCTGAGACAGCTTGTGCTCAAGAGGAGCTGAAGTTTTACAAGGCAAACGTGGACCCGGAGGACAACTCGGTCCTTAAGAAACCGGCCACAGAGAGAAGATGAAATTCAAGTCAGCTCAGGACACAAAGCAAGTCGACTTTACCCCTGGTGATTCTTCCAAGCAGTTCACTATTGGGGCACACCTCTCTGATAAATAGGAAAGCGCGCTCAGTCGAGTCATCCGTGAGAATCGGGATGTTTTTGCATGGAAGCCATCTGACATGCCAGGAGTCCCGAGAGAACTCGCCGAGGACAGCTTACATGTTAATCCTAATGCAAGACCAGTTCAGCAGGGTCTGCGCAAGTTTCATGATGACAGGAGAAAGCCATAGGAGAAGAGGTGGCTCGGCTCTCGCAGCCGAGTTCATCAAGGAGGTCTTTCACCCAGAGTGGGTGGCCAATCCAGTGTTAGTACCAAAGAAACAGGAGAGTTGCGTATGTGCATCGACTTCACGGGACCTAAAACAAGCATTGCCCTAAGGACCCGTTCGCACTTACCTCGTATCGACCAGATCATTGACTCCACAGCGGGGTCAGAGCTTACTTTGTTCTTGGATGCCTATTCAGGGTACCATCAGATCAGACTCAACATAGAGGATGAGCTGAAGACGTCCTTCATTACGCCCTTTGGAGCATTCTGCTTACACAACAATGCCCTTTGGACTCAAGAACTGCAGGAGCTACATATCAGAGATGTCATCCAGAACTTGCTTCAAGGATCAGATAGGAGAACGTTCATGCATATGTGGATGATGTAGTGGTTATCAATCTCAGAAGGCCGACTCTCTGATAGCATACTTGACAGAAACCTTTCAATAACTTTAGCTAAGTATAAAATGAAGCTCAATCCGACAAGTGTGTTTTTGGAGTCCCTGCGGCAAACTCCAGGTTTCATTGTGTCAGAGAGAGGCATTGAGGCCAATCCAGAGAAATCAAGGCTATCCATAACTTGCAGAAGCCGACTTGTCTGAAGTACGTTCAAAAGCTCACTGGATGTGTGGCAGCTCTAAGCAGGTTTATTCAAGACTCGGGGAGAAGGCGGGTCCTCTCTACCGACTCCTGAAGAAGTCAGATAAATTCCTATGGGATGAAGAAGCCGACCGTGCTTTTGAAGGATTGAAAAAACTTATCACAGCCAGTCTTGCAGCTCCTACAGATAAGGAGCCCATGCTATTATATGTGCTGCCAACGAGAGAGTGGTCAGTGCAGTAGTAGTGTGGAACGTCAGAGGAAGGAAAGGAGTACCAGTACAGAGACCTGTTATACATCAGTGAAGTCCTCACAGAGTCAAAGCAAAGGTACCCTCAATGGCAGAAGTTGTCTATGGAGTTTTTCTTGCAAGTAGAAACTCAAGCATTATTTCCAAGAGCATCCAATCAAGGTGGTGAGTTCAGCACCGCTAGCAGATATTATACGCAACAGAGAGCAACAGGGCGAGTCGCCAAGTGGGCAATTGAGCTGGGTCCTTATCATATCACATATGAGCCCAGACAGCATCAAATCTCAAGCTTTGGTTGACTTTGTCAATGATGGACTGATTTTACATCTTCCCCAAATACCCCCTGCACCCCAAGTATTGGACAATGCACTTTGACGGGTCCAGACAGTTAGAGGGCTCAGGAGCCGGCGTGGTGTTAACATCGCCTAAGGGAGATAAGTTAGCATACGTCCTTCAGTTGCATTTTGATTGTACAAACAACATGGCAGAGTATGAGCTTTGCTACATGGCCTGCGTCTGGCCAAGGAGATGAACATCAAGCGTATCAGGTGCTTTGGAGACTCGGATCTCGTAGCTCAGCAAGTGTCTGGAACTGGGACTCGAAGGATGCAAACATGGCGGCTTATAGAAGAGCAGTCGAGCAGATAGCCGGGTTCTTTTCTGGTTATCAAGTGGACCATATGACAGGCGCAAGAACGAGGCCTGCTGATGCGTTATCACGACCTCGGCTCTCGTCGAGAGAAAGTACCACCAAATGTGTTCTTGGACGAACTCCATCATCCTTCAGTCAAATTACCCTCAGAGGAGGAGTTAGCTTTCTAGACCAGAGTCTGTGTTGGTAGCAGCAGCACGACCAATCCCAAGCGTGGACAGAGCCCTACCTAGCATATCTCCTGCGGGGTGAACTCCCAAAGGATGAAGTCAAGCAGAGACAGCTCATCAGACGTTGTAAGTCCTACACAGTTATCAATGGCGAGTTGTACAGAAGAAGCGTTACTGGAGTCTACCAGAGATGTGTGTCTCCAGAGGAGGGCAAACAAATATTGCAAGAGATTCATGCAGGTGATGTGGTCATCATGCATCCACTAGATCCTTGGTGTCAAAAGCTTTCAGACACGGGTTCTTTTGGTTAACAGCACATTTGGACGCAGAGAAGATAGTTCGAGTCTGTGATGGATGTCAAAGGTACGCAAGGCAAGACCACGTGCCAGCCCAAGAACTCAGAACTATCCCTATCACTTGGCCATTTGCAGTTTGGGGGCTTGACATGGTTGGTCCTTTCTCAAAGTCGCCTTGTCAGAAGACCCATCTGCTAGTAGCAGTTGACAAGTTCACCAAGTGGGTGGAAGTGGAACCCGTCAGCAGAGTCGACGGTGCATCAGCTGTGAGATTCTTCAAGAAAATAGCAACACGCTTTGGATACCCTCATAGCATCATTACAGACAATGGTACCAACTTATCAGTTGGAGAGATGGCCAAGTTTTGTGGTGAGAACAACATCAGACTCGACCTAGCCTCAGTGGCACACCCACAGTCCAATGGACAAGCAGAGAGGGCAAATCAGGAGTTGCTGAAGGGAATTAAGCCTCGGCTCCGAGTCCCTTTGCTAAGAGCCGCCGGATGTTGGGTTGAGGAGTTACCAGCAGTACTTTGGAGTATCAGAACGACTCCCAATAGATCCACTGGCTTCACACCTTTCTTCATGGTGTATGGAGCAGAAGCCGTCCTGCCAAGCGACTGTTTGCATGACTCGCCACGAGTCGCCAATTACGTTGAGACAGAAAATGAACTCGCCCGCCAGGACTCGGTGGATGCACTCGAGGAAGCAAGGGAGTTAGCCCTTGAGAGATCAGCAGTTTATCAGCAGGACTTGCGGCGATATCACGCACGCAGAATCAAGACCGGACTTTTCAGGAGGGTGACTTAGTGCTTCGCCTAGTCCAGAATAAGGAAGGGATGCACAAGTTATCTCCACCATGGGAAGGACCGTTCGTCATAAGCAAGAATCTGAACAACGGTCGTACTATCTAATGGATGTGCGAGAGCCGGCAAGTGTAGGCAAGGAGCTGATACAGCTCATACACTAGATCCTTAATGCAGAGGCAAAGAGGCCTTGGAACATAGCTCAGTTACGTCCATATTATACTTAAGTTGTAATAGTTTTATGAGTTGCAAGGCAAAGAGCCCAGTGAGCCATGCTAGATGTAATCGAATTATTATGATCAAATGAAATAAAGCCGGCTTTTGTGAACATGAGTCCTTTAGTCGAGTCAACCCAGTGAGTGCGCTTGTTCTTTAATTTTGATCATCAGGTTCTTGGGGCTTGCTTTTCAGTGAAAAAAGTTAAGCTTAAACTCTGGGACCCCGGCACAGTAGCCAAATTTTCCTAGTTTTCTCGCTGGTAAGTTAGATGCATCCTGCACAATATGATTAATCTACAGCATGATTTGTCTCCCGGCTCTCATGAATCCTAAGGGGCATGGTCGTTAGGAGCTTATCAGCACAAGCTGTAAGAGGAGTCATGCAGGGCCTACTTATTCATCAGTGGGTAATTAGATGGGTTATAAGAACCACAGAATGACTTGCATAGATGACATACATCAATCTCATAGTTTAACAGCAAGTCATCATCAGCCGATTGGCACAATTCACGAACAAAGTAGTTCAAAAAAAAAAAAAAACCTAACAAGGTTTAAAAGCACCAGCAGTGCAATAATTACAAAGTTTCAATAGCAGCACAGCAGTACATAGTTATCAAAATCGTTCAAAGGATTGTCTTCCAGAGGAGTCGACTTCTCGGCAGGAACTGAGGAGTCCTTCTTTTCAGGAGATTTGTCTTCAGCTTGAGCAGCAGAAGGAGGAGCCGGCTTCAAAGGAGGCTTGGTGGCGACTCTCTTCGTTTGAAAGCCAGTACCCCTGGGACTCTTCATATGCTTAGCAAGCTCTGCCTGTTTTGAGTGTCTCCAGAGACAGCTCTAGAAGGAGTGGGCACAGCAGGAGTCTTCAGAGTGGGCTCGGCACTAGGAGCAGGAGCCGCCGGTGACGAGGAACTTGGACCAGTAGAAGAAGAGAAGACACCAGATGGGTCCTGTGATGGGCGGCCAAAGTTTACTATCGCAGGAGTTTCTGGAGCGACTCTTTTGTTCTCCAAATCATAGTGATGAACCCATACCTCAGGGTCCATCTTATTGGCTATCTCGCAAGCATATGGTCGCACCAATTTTTCTTCAGCCTTGAAGTCATCTTGAGTAAAAGGTTTGCCATCCTCATGTTGCTCAGGCTTCCCCATTGTAAGCATTGCTGGCTCTATGACAGTGGATAGTAGCTGTGGGCTAAAGCCAAGATCCTGATGGAGGCTCTCCTCAATGAAGATTGTTTCCACAGACGCATATAGCCTGGTGCCCTAGACAGCTCGTCCACCAGACGTTCAGGCTCCTTGGGGCACTTGCCCTTATGGTTCAAATATTTAACCACTGCACGGGCTCCCTCTTGTAGCCCATGACAGTGATCAAGCATCTCAGATAGTTGCTTGCTGGTGGGTAGCTTCAGTTTAGGGGAGTCGGCCCCTGCGGAAAAGAGATCAAAGAGTGATTGTCAGTCTAAAAGCAATTCAGAAAGGTGCAAAAAGGAAGCAAGCAAAAGTCATAAACTTACCAAATATGTGTTGGCACATGGCACCAATGCCTTTGCGGCAAGTATCAAAAACAGCCTTTAGGTCATTGTGTGCCTTCTGAGCAATCTTTTTGGCATCAGCCGACTCTTTCTTTACCTGCTCCAGTTGAGCAGCCAAGGTTTTCAGATCCTTCTCAAGCTGAAGGGAGTGTTCTTTTTCGGCCATGGCAGACCTGGCACTGGCAGCTGCCTGGTCCTCAAGCTCTTTCATGTCTCTCTTCATCTTGGAGACAATGCACTGCAATCACAAGTCATAAAGCACAATTAAGCTTCACAAGTCAAGTTGAGAACTCATGAGCTCCAAGTCGTCACAAGTTAACAACTTGGCGCTTGGGGCTACTCAGGAGTCAATTTTTTCATAAACAGCAAGCAGGCAGGAGTCCTAGTCGACAAGTCATAAGCTCCAAGTCGCCACAAGTTAGCAACTTGGCGCTTGGGGGCTACTCGCAGAACAGAAATTTTTCTTCAAGTAAGATATCAGTAAATTACATATGTTGGTAGCTCCAAGTCGTCGCAGGCTGACAACTCGGCGCTTGGGGGCTACTCGTGCAAAAGTTTTTGGTCTAAGGACCCGACAGACAGTAAATTAGCAGCCCCGAGTCCTAGTAGAGCTAAGGACTCAGTGCTTGGGGGCTACAGTGTGCAAATTTTTCTATATAGCAATTGAGTCCAGTTTCAAATCAAAGCACCTATCCTAGTCACAAGTCACCACAGACAGGTGCTTGGGGGCTACTGGGATAGGATGATGCCAGAAAAGCATATAAGGTGAAGTCAAAGGACTTACTTCATGAACCATGAGGAGAGATCTAAGAGCCGCTTGCTCATCATCCTTCAGCCTAGCAGATTGGTCGTTCAAGTCGACTGCTTCAGCATAGGCTTCAGAAAATGACATGTTATCTGCCACCCCGAAGTCGGCTGTAGTCAGTAGATGACTTGATCTTGATGTTTGGAGAGGCTGAAGGAGTCGGCTTCACAGGAGTCGGGTGATTTTGAGGAGCAGTATCAGGAGTCGCAGCACCAGAGGAGGGCTGGACTATTGTTGGAATCGCCGCCCGAGTCCGTGAAGGGGACTCGGGAATAGTAGAAGTTGTAGTTGCACCAGCTGATGCAGCAATGGAAGGACCTGTCCTCGTGCTAGTCGTTTCAGAGGCTGAAGGGGGGATAGTCCACGCCCAGAGGTAACATCAACCATGCCTAGGAGCTTGGTCACTTTAGCACAAGGCCGAGCCCTAAAATACACAAAGATAGAAGTCAGCACCAGAATTAGTGAAAAGGGAAAAAGCAGAAGTCATTTGAATGCAAGTATAGAAACAAAGGAATCTTACCCGACATTGGTCTCCAGGTCCAAGGAGGCCTGAGAGTCTGAAGAAGGCATCGACATGCCGGAGTGGTAGGAGTCGTCCTTGTGAGGAGGAGAAGCTGATTTCCGCTGGTGCGAGACAGGCAGAGGCTCGGGAGCATCTGCAGGCCCATCGGAGCGCAGTTTCCTCTTCCTGGCGGCGATAACACTCTGCATGTGTTCTTCAGGCTTAGTAGGAGAGCGAGAGGACCCAAGGACTCGTGAGAGTGGTACCTTGGGAATAGCCTCTCGAGATCCATTATTGTTTGAGGCTGGGGAAGAAGAGGAGTGACTCCTAGCTGAGGACTCCACAGATGGTGATGGCTGAGCAGCAGCAGAAGTGGAGTCAACTTGTTTAGTGACGGGAGCCTCTGGAGAGGACTCGTCATCGTCAATCTCCTCCACAATGGGAGCCTCTCGAGAAGACTCCTCTTCAACAACGTTTTCAGTTGGAGCCTCTGGTGAGGACTCCTCATCAGCAGCATCATCTTCAGTGGCGGCCTCCTGGGAGGACTCCTCGTCATCATTGTCAGTGTCTTCTGCCACAGTAGTTTGATCTGTGGCAGGAGTCTCCTCCTCAACCTCTTCTTCAGCCTCAGCCTCAGCTTCAGCTTTGTTTTTAGTACCAGCTCCAGAGGCCGGCTTCCAGAAGGAGTCGGTGAGCTGTAACAGAGTCAACAAAAGTGAGTCAGTAAGCAGTACAAGTAAGATCAAGGTAGAAATAAAAGTAGAGAATAATACTTACATCAGGAGCTGGGTTGGTGGAGCAAAACGGCTGGAGTCCAAAATGGGCTTGGTCCTTCACCGGTTTCCCAGTCAGCTTTTTGATAAGCCGACCAAGTTCGGGTCCATCAGATAATTGCTCCGTAACTCGGAGGTCATCACCAGCACATCTAGTATATGAACAGATCAGCCGAGTCCTAGGACTCAGAGGCTGGATTCTCCAAGTCGTCCAGCAGCGGACCAGATCCATATTTTCCAAGTTATGAGATAAGAGGGCCCGGATTCGAGTGATCAGAGACTCGACTCTTGGCCGGGCGGCCTCAGAGCATCTAGCTTTCATAAGAGGAGTCGCCCGGAGGCGATCCTCAGAGAATGAAGGGAGCTTTGGTTCACCTGCAGGGGAGGTGTCCTTGCAGTAGAAGAAGGATTTCTGCCAGTCCTTGATGCGGTTAGGAAAGACAGGTTTTGGGAATACAGAGTGGAGGCGCCCCTGAAGGGCAACGGCACCACATTGGAGGAGAGGGCCCCCAGAAGTCTTGGGCTGGGGGTTGCAGTAGAAGAGTTCGAGCCAAAGGTTGAGATCTGGCTTAATTTGGAGCTAATCCTCACACAAAGTCACGAAATTGGAAAGAGTGAGAATGGAATTAGGAGCTAGATCGTGAATCCGCAGATGATAGAGATCGAGGAGTTGACGGAAGAAAAGATCACCGGGGGGAGAAAATCCGCGGAAGAGATGCTCCACGAAAACAACCACCTCACCCTTAGCGGGAGAGGGAACGATTTCATCCCCTGGGGCCCGAGCTTGAGCGCTGGAAGGAATCAAACCTGAGAGCCTGTGAGTCTTCAATTGTTCCGCCGTGACCGTAGATCCACCCCAATCGGCGGAAATCGATCGCTTGGAGGAGGATTTTGCGGCGGCGGCCGCGGCGGCGATGTCCACCGTCCTGCTCGACGAGGATGCCTTGGCCTTGGGTGCGGTCTTTGCGCGCTTGGGAGCCATGGCGTGCGGGCAGTGTGTGCTGGGCGCGGGAAGAGATGGGCGCGAAGAGAAAGAAGAGATTTTGAGCTGAAGGGGCAAGTGAGGTTTAAGACCTAACCCTTCGGTATTTATAAAGAGGGTAAAACCCTAGAGAGTTATAGTACAGGTCCACAGTAAACTGTGGATAACGTTTCATTAGTAATGGTTCAGTGGTTAACAGACAGAAAGGACATAGCAGAGAAAAGTTAAAGTCGCAGAAGTGGAAAAAGCCGGCTTGTCCCAGAATGGCGAGTCCTGTGGCAATGAAAGTCAAGTTATCTAGTCCTTGTTCGCAAGAGTCACAACAAACCCGGCCAGCATGTGCAAGGGCAAGGGTGATGACTTGAACAAGGAATGAGGATGGACTCATCTTTTATGTGTCTTATGTTATATGCAGGAATTCATCTTGGAGCTAGCAGCAAGCGACTTTGGAACCTGTGGCTCAAGTGGAAGGAGTCGACCCAGGGAGTCGAACCAACAAGTCAGAGAAAGCCGCCAAGCTGCGCCCAAGATAAATTCGGGGGCTACTGATGGGGGGATACTTTATAGGTAGGCCCATGGACCCGGAAAGTAGACCCGCCAAGACCAAGAAGGCCAATGTCGAGTCACATGGGCTGGGCTGGAGACAAGCCGACCAAGGCCCGTGTGGAGAAGGGGGCACGTCCAAAGAAGGAGTCCAAGTACAACCCGGAGTTCTAGTTTGGAAGGACAAAGCCTAGAGTAGGACTTCGTATATGAGTAGAACCCGATACAGATTGTAAGTCCAGGGACCCGCCACCTTTATAAGGGGGGTCCTGGATCGTAGTGAGCTAGGCCCAATCAAGTGAGAGAAACCCTAGCCACCAGAGAGAAGTCGCCGGCTCCTGAGTTGTAGGAGCCGGGTCCTTGTAATCGAGATCTAATAAAGAGCAATAACATAGAAGCAGGAAGTAGGTCTTTACCTCTAATCAGAGGGGCCGAACCTGGGTAAATCCTTGTTCCCCCGGCGAGATTAACCGTTCCTACGTACTTCAATCACCAATGGCCCCAGAACTCATCTTCCCTGAGGAAGAACTTGCCGTGACAACTCCACGACATATACCAACATGTGATACCAATATTAAAGTTTCTTAGAAGGACGGTAGCTACTTGTTTTTTAGTGGATCTACGATGAGCATCTTTAATTCTATACCAAGCATCTTTCAAACTTTCCCCACCTCTTTGTTTGAAGGTGAGGACTTCGGACTCGGGTGTTTCAACAGGAGGCAAAGAACTAGACATAACGACAAAGCAAAATAATAAGACAGAAATAAAGGCTACACTAATTTTTTTGGGTTTTAAAATTTTGCAACAAGAAAAATAAACTAAACGAGAAATAAAAAAAGCAAAACAAAAACAAAGTAAAGTGATTGAGAGTATGAGACTCCCCTTGCTGTAGCTCCAAAGTCCCCGACAACGGCGTCAGAAAACTGCTTGATGATCGGTGATGGTAGCGTTGGGTTGTGCCCCAAGCGATGGCGTGGATGTAGTAAGTAGCAGTTTTCCCTCGTTAACGAACCGAGGTTTATCGAACCAGTAGGACTTTGAAATCAACAACAAAGTGAATGTTGAAGATCTCTAGCGCTTAATCTTCAACAGACGTGGACCTGCACACACTCAACCAATTACTTTGCCCCCAACGGCGGAAAGGTTGTCAATCTTTCTGGTCTTGCAGAAAACAATCCGGTTAATTTTATAGTGAAATAGATTAAAACATGAAAGTGGACCAGAGAATTAATGATGATGAAAAGTGATGAATAAAGGTTACAATCAATGTAAAAAGATGGACCGGGGGCCATGGGTTCACTAGTGGAGTCTTTCAAGTAAATAAAACACTCATATGATGGGTAAACAAATTACATCTAGGCAATTGACAAGATTATAACACAAACTTAATCTAGCTATGACATAGAGAACATGATAATATTTATGTAGGCATCACAACAATGAACAAAGACCATTGAGTCCAACTGTATCTTTGTCTAAAAAGTCCACCGTGGGATTGCTATCCAGCTTGTCACCCAACGGTATTAAGTTGCAAGCAACAGACATTTGCATTAAGTAAAGCGCATGAAGTAAGCAATACTAATATCAAAAGAGACATTAACACCGCTGTTTTACCCTTAGTAGCAACATCACAGCCTCGCACTTAGACATTTCTGTCACTCGTGCCCAGGAACAAAAGGGGGCATGAACCCACTATCTAGCATAAATACTCCCTCTTGGAGATACACACAATCACTTGGCCAAAGTAACTACGCACATCAGAGAGCATGCAAGACATAAATCAACATATAAGAATCATGCACAATCTGATCATAACTTCATAATCCATCAGATCCCAGCAAACACATCACATAACATTACAATAATCGATCTTGATCATGTTAGGCAGCTCACAAGATCATAATACATGAAGCACAAGGGAGATAGACTACCATCTAGCTACTGCCATGGACCCATAGTCCAAGGTTTGACTACTCACAAATCATCCCGGAGGAAGGCATGGCGATGAAGAGACCTCCGGGATCGATCTCCCCTCCGGCAGGGTGCCGGGATTAGTTTCAGTATCACCCCCGAACTAGGGTTTATGGTGGCGGCGCCTCGGGGTGACTTCTCTGGAATATAATGGCCGCCTCAACGTTTTTTGGATTAATCTGATTTTATAGGCGTCGGAGGGGGCCGAGGGGACCCACCAGGAGCAGGGGCGGGTCCCACCCGCCGCCCTAGGGCAGGCTACGGCCGGGGGTCGTCCCTGTCCTGTGGGTGGCCCCCAGGGCTGCCCTATGGACTGAAACTCCGTCTTGGCGAATAAAATATCCTCGTAAATTTTCAGCGCATTCCGAGAATATTTCCTGTGGTAAGTTTCTGAAACGAAAAGACAGCAAAAACAGGAAACTAGCACTAGGCATCTTGTCAATAGGTTAGTCCGACAAAATACATAAAAATGATGTAATAAGATAGTAGAAACATGTGACAACATCACAAAACTAGCATGGATCAATCGAAAATTATAGATACGTTTGACATGTATCACCTGCCCAGGCCAAGCCGGAGGGATTCCCAAGCTAACGTCGTCAGACTTCAAACCTGTCGGTTGCATTGGAATAGCAGCCCCGAAGGGGTCAGTACTATAAACAGTACTGGCAAGTAATACTCACAAGATATCAAAGCTGGAATTCCGGGGGAAGAGGGTTAGCGATTGAAGCGGCGGCAAGCAGCTCTAACAACTTATAGAGACACGCTACAACTTTCGTCTAATAGAGACAAGATAAGAGAGCGCATAAGGAACCAACTATACTACTCACCACATCAAAAACCCGCCCAAGTATTACTCCCTCAATCAACCGCTCGCGAGGAAGCAATCAGGGCAACTCACACGGTGGATCAGTTTCATGGGTTATTATTCAAGTAATCTATCTTGCTAATCAAATTATAATTAATAGGTGTAAGTTGTCTATGATCTTTTTAGCCAACACATTTCACCAAGTCGTCCATAACCGTGGACACGGCTTTTTGAAAAGATTTCACCCTGCAAGGATGCACCAATGAACCCACACGCATCGAACACTCGCTTAGAGGTGTATGAAAGTGCATGGTTGCCCCCATGTGTGGTTTTGGTAATTAATGACAATCTCTATGGACTAATGTTTGTATTGAGCTACTTGTAGGTGTGTCCTTTTGATTTGCTTGATCTCCATTTGTTGGAGTCAAGGCTAAGGGAAGAAGATTATTTGTTGATCAAGGCTAAGTGCGTGTTGATCAACACTCAAGTCCAAGTGAAGATATGCCGAAGAGTGCTTCTCCCATATTGGTGTATGGGGGAGCAACTTGTGAATCTTCACCAAGCGAAGCGCAATCAAGAAAGGTGGTTCGTGATGGTGGATATTGATAAGTTGGGTGGTGCCCCAAGCGAAGGCGGAATTGTAGCTAGTAGCAGTTTTCCCTCGTTTAATGAACCAAGGTTTATCGAACCAGTAGGACTTTGATATCAACAACGAGGTGAATGTTGAAGATCTCTGGCGCTTAACCTTCAACAGACGTGGACCTGCACACACTCAACCAAAATACTTTGCCCCCAACGGCGGAAAGGTTGTCAATCTTTCCGGTCTCGCAGAAAACAAAGCGGTTAATTGTATGATGAAATAGATAAAATATGAAAAATGACCAGAGGAATAATGATGATTAAAATCAAGTAAATGAGGTTGAAAACAATGTAAAAAGATGGACCGGAGGCCATGGGTTCACTAGTGGAGTCTCTCAAGTAAATAAAATATGCATGTGATGGGTGAACGAATTACAGCTAGGCAATTGACAAGATCATGACACAAACCCAATTTAGCTATGACAAAAAGGACATGATAATATTTATGGAGGCATCACGACAAGGAACAAAGACCTTTGAGTCCAACTGCGTCTTTGTCTAATAAGTCCACCGTGGGATCGCTATCCAGCATGTCACCCAACAGTATTAAGTTGCAAGCAACAGACATTTGCATTAAGTAAAGTGCATGAAGTAAGCAATACTAATATCAAAAGAGACATTAACACCGCTGTTTTACCCTTAGTAGCAACATCACAGCCTCGCACTTAGACATTTCTGTCACTCGTGCCCAGGAACAAAAGGGGGCATGAACCCACTATCTAGCATAAATACTCCCTCTTGGAGATACACACAATCACTTGGCCAAAGTAACTACGCACATCAGAGAGCATGCAAGAACATAAATTGCTCATATAAGAATCATGCACAATCTGAACATAACTTCATAATCCATTGGATCCCAGCAAACACATCACATAGCATTACAATAATCGATCTTGATCATGTTAAGCAGCTCACAAGATCATAAGACATGAAGCACAAGAGAAAGAGACTACCAACTAGAAGCTACCATGGACCCGTAGTCCAAGGTGAGACTACTCACAAATCATCCCGGAGGAAGACATGGCGATGAAGAACCCTCCGGGATCGATCTCCCCTCCGACAGAGTGCCGGGATCAGATTCAGATTGGACCCCGAACTAGGGTTTTCGGTGACGGCGCGTCGGGGGGTCGAGTTTCTGGAAAATAATGGCGGCCCCTCGGTTTTAGGTCAAAAGGGATTTTATAGGCGTCGGAGGGGGCCGAGACGATGCCCAGAGGGCAGGGACGGGCCCCACCCGCGGGTCAAGGGGGGGGCCGCGGCTGCTACCTGCCCCTGGCCCCTGGGTGGCCCCCCAGGTCGCCCTTTGGTCCACGTGTGTATTCCGTCGCAGAAAAAATCTCTGTAAATTTTGAGGGCAATCCGACGATATTTCCTGTCATGACTTTTCTGAAATACAAAAACAGGAAACTGGCACTTGGCATCTTGTCAATAGGTTAGTCCGACAAAATGCATAAAAATGATATAAATGACAGTAAAACATGTGAAAATATCACAAAACTAGCATGGATCACTCAAAAATTATAGATACATTTGAGACATATCAGCATCCCCAAACTTAACTCCTACTCGTCCTAGAGTAGGTAAGTGATAACAAATAATTTTTGATGAGACATGCAACCAACACATTCTTGATCAAGATAGTAATGCAAATCAAAGATGTGAATGAAGAGATACAAAACAATTGTCTATAATTGATAGCAAGAAAGCAATGCATAAACAAGTTGAATCATCCAAGCAAAACCTTTCATAAAAAGTATGTCAAAGACGTGAAAACAATGTGATCAACATATTTGACTAATTCACAAGGATACTAATTCCATGACAAAAGTGTTTGACAATCAACACAAAGGAAGATGTAAGCATTAGCAAAGAGCTTCAACTTCCAACGGCTTATCTTATAGATAAAGTCAATATAAAGATTCATGTTTAATCTCGATAATGTAATATGTTCAACGTTGCCCAGGGTCAATGCTAGATGTTTGCTTTTGTGGAGATAGAAGGAAAAAGGGAAAACTGACTCAACATTAAAAGTAAAAGAAAGGCCCTTCGCAGGGGGAAGCAGGGATTAGTCATGTGCTAGAGCTTTTTGGTTTTTTAAAATAAAAGTAAAATGATTTTGAGGCATGCATGCTTTTGTCAACGACTTCACAACAGAGAAACTATCTAGTCCCTCATGACAAGCAAGGTTTTTTAGACTTGTGAGAGCAGCTGGTTCTTAGAAGAGCGAGTACGCTCCTCTTTCTCCTTGGTTTCACCACTGTCCAATGTTTGGGCTGATTTCTTAGATTTGCATTGCGCGGAGGAGAATTGGTGAGTTATATTTATATTTTGCTTAAGCTGCTCTCGGGTTGATTCAAGTGAAGACGTAATCCATCGACACCGGGTGAAAGGGGGGAAAATGACCTTGCTTGTCACAAGTTATATCTAGCTCTCTACTGCTCCCTTATGAGCTTAAAAACAGAGGCACAAAGAAGGAGTATTTTGAATTTTTAAAGGTAGCACATGACAAATTTACTTGGAATGGTAGGAAATACCATGCATAGGTAGATATGGTGGACTCAGCTGGCAAGAAAGTTTGGCTTTGGGGATTGGATGCACGAGTGAACCATACAATCAGTACGAATTTTAGGCTTAGCAAAAAGGTATTTGAAGCAAACATCTATCAATAACCGGTAACAGAACAACATAAGACATCTACCGGTCATAACCATAAAAACTCTACACCGTCTCCCTTGTTGACCAAACAATTCTTTTGATGGAAAGATTAGCACTATGAATTAACAACTGTGAAAAACCACACAATTTCAAGCTTTCAACCATATTTCTTTACTAATCAATTCCACTCAAATAACCAGCAAGTTTAAGCATTCAACTTAACATCTCAAAACAATATATAAGCATCAAGTATCCATACCATGATCTACAAAACTATGCAGGCTTTTCATTTTATTCTATCATCACACAAATAGCATTTTGTCGCATTGACAATTCAAGCAATTTTTCAACAACAACTCTCCAAGAAATATAACTGAAGAACAAGAGAGTTTAACTTAACAACTAGCAGCTCTAAACAAGATAAAAGCTAAAAGCGAGAGCTTACTAGAAAACAGATAGTAGCTAAGAATACTCAAAAAGATATAAGCGAAGCAAAGGAGTATTCAAATGAAAAAGCGGAGCGTGCCTCTCTCCCACACAAATAAAGCCAGGATCCAACAAAGATATGACCAGCAAACAAACAAACAAAACTGAAAGTAAAAATATGCTCCAAGCATAGCACATAATATGTAAAGTGATAAAAACGAAGTTTAACGAAGACGACCTTATGATAGTCGATGAAGATGAGGGGATGCCTTGGGCATCCCCAAGCTTTGACTCTTGATAGTTCTTGATATTCAGAGGGGGTGCCATGGGGGCATCCCCAAGCTTGAGCTCTGATCCATCCTCGATTTCTTCATATTCCTCTCCTTTGGAACTTAAAAACTCCCTTCACACAAAACTTCTCATAATTTGATTAGAGGGTTAGTGCTCATAAATTAAAATGCACATATGTTCAACTCATGAAAAATTACAAACCAACTTCATTTAACATTATCTACTGTTTACTAAGCCTCAATGTGGCACTCCACCCCTAGAGTATCACATATGACGATGGTAAAGAGACAAATGCAAAATAAAAGCAGAATCTGTCAAAATCTGAACAGTCTGTAAAGATCGATTTTTTCGAGGCACTTCTACAACTCAAATAAAAAAACTTAAAACTAACGAAAGATAGATAAAAGCATCAAGATTGCTGTCAAACATTATCAGAAAAAGATAAAATTCTGGCGATTTTAGGATTTTCGTGCAACAGGTGCACAGAATCTGTTTTTGGACAGCAACACAATACCTCGTACTTTCAATGCATTAGATGGCTTGCCTCCCAATAAGCGCTTTTTTTAACGCCTTTTAGCTAGGCGCAATGCCAAATATCAAGTTTTTTCGAAATCCATTGCAACTTTTCCTTCAATAAGCACTTCTTTCTCTTTGAGGGGAAAGGAGAACCTGCCCCTAATGGGAAAACGAAAACATATACAGCCCTTTTTAACATCAATAAAAGCTCCCACGGAACGAAGGAAAGATATTCCAAGAACAATATTAGCTTGAGCCTTTGACTCAAGAACCAAGAAATCAACCAAAGCAGTCTTATGTTTAAAAGTAACAAGGACTTCATTAACTCTTTTATAAATTTTTGAAGAGCTACCATCAGAATGAGAGTGACAAAAAGGGTAATCAAATAAGTCTCCAAAATTCATAGCATCGAAAACCAATTTAGGCATAGTTGACATCATAGAACCAATATCACAATAAGCAAGGAACCTTTGATCATTTTTTTCAATAGGGATATATGATTCCCAATCTCCATTTATTTCAAGGATTTGATAATCTTTAGAGCTCACCTCTATTCCATTTAAATTTAGATTACATAAAATATTTTCTATTTTATCTAACCTACCATGTATTCCATTAGTTTTCTCATTGGTGGGAAAAACAACTAAGCCTTTTATAATTCTCAGGGATTCTAATTCATCAATTTCAAGAAAGTTTCCTCCAGTAATGACATCCAAAGCATGCTTACAGGCATCGGATAATCCATAGTAAAAGTATCTCAATAAAACACACATAGCAAGCATAGGTTGGATATTTTTATGTAATTCTGAAATTCTATCCCAAGCATTTTTGAAACTCTCTCCACCCCTTTGCTTAAAGGTGAAAAATTCAGTCAAGAGAGGCATATCAAGACTACACTAATTTTTTTGGGTTTTAAAATTTTGAAACAGGAAAATAAACTAAATGAGATATAAAGCAAGCAAGACAAAAACAAAGTAAAGAGATTGAGAGTATGAGACTCCCCTTGCTGTAGCTCCAAAGTCCTGGGCAACGGCGCCAGAAAACTGCTTGATGGTGGATATTGATAAGTTGGGTGGTGCCCCAAGCGAAGCCGGAATTGTAGCTAGTAGCAGTTTTCTCTCGTTTAACGAACCGAGGTTTATCAAACCTGTAGGACTTTGAAATTAACAACGAGGTGAATGTTGAAGATCTCTGGTGCTTAACCTTCAATAGACGTGGACCTACACACACTCAACCAAAATACTTTGCCCCAAATGGCGGAAAGGTTGTCAATCTTTCCAGCCTCGCAGAAAACAAAGCGGTTAATTGTATGATGAAATAGATAAAATATGAAAAAGTGACCAGAGGAATAATGATGATTAAAATCAAGTAAACGAGGTTGAAAACAATGTAAAAAGATGGACCGGGGGCCATGGGTTCACTAGTGGAGTCTCTCAAGTAAATAAAATATGCATGTGATGGGTGAACAAATTACAACTAGGCAATTGACAAGATCATGACACAAACCCAATTTAGCTACGACAAAAAGTACATGATAATATTTATGGAGGCATCACGACAAGGAACAAAGACCGTTGAGTCCAACTGCGTCTTTGTCTAAAAAGTCCACCGTGGGATCGCTATCCAGCCTGTCACCCAACGGTATTAAGTTGCAAGCAACAGACAATTGCATTAAGTAAAGTGCATGAAGTAAGCAATACTAATATCAAAAGAGACATTAACACCGCTGTTTTACCCTTAGTAGCAACATCACACCCTCGCCCTTAGACGTTTCTGTCACTCGTGCCCAGGAACAAAAGGGGGCATGAACCCACTATGTAGCATAAATACTCTCTCTTGGAGATACACACAATCACTTGGCCAAAGTAACTACGCACATCGGAGAGCATGCAAGAACATAAATTACTCATATAAGAATCATGCACAATCTGAACATAACTTCATAATCCATCGGATCCCAGCAAACACATCACATAGCATTACAATAATCGATCTTGATCATGTTAGGCAGCTCACAAGATCATAAGACATGAAGCACAAGAGAGAGAGAGACTACCAACTAGCTACTGCCATGAACCCGTAGTCCAAGGTGAGACTACTCACAAATCATCCCGGAGGAAGGCATGGCGATGAAGAGCCCTCCGGGATCGATCTCCCCTCCGGTAGAGAGCCGGGATCATCTTCAGATTGGACCCCGAACTAGGGTTTTCGGTGACGGCGCGTCGGGGTCGAGTTTCTGGAAAATAACGGCCGCCCCCTCGGTTTTAGGTCAAAAGGGATTTTATAGGCGTTGGAGGGGGCCGAGCCGATGCCCAGAGGGCAGGGGCGGGCCCCACCCGCGGGTCAAGGGGGTCGCGGCTGCTACCCGCCCCTGGCCCCTGGGTGGCCCCCCAGGTCGCCCTTTGGTCCACGTGTGTATTCCGTCGCATAAAAAATCTCCGTAAATTTGGAGGGCAATCCGATGATATTTCCTGTTGTTACTTTTCTGAAATACAAAAAACAGCAAAAACAGGAAACTGGCACTTGGCATCTTGTCAATAGGTTAGTCCGACAAAATGCATAAAAATGATATAAATGACAGTAAAGACATGTGACAATATCACAAAACTAGCATGGATCACAAAAAAATTATAGATACGTTTGAGACGTATCAGTTCGTCTTGAGGAGATGAAGATCGTCATCATCGACCTCAAGTGGATTAATGCGCAAGGCAAAGGTATGATCTTGATAGGGTTTCTATTTTACCAGTCTCATGATGTTAGTGAGAGAGCGGATTATAGGATAGTTAACCGTACTATCAAGAGGGGCTCTCGACCGAGTATCTTGATCGTATCATTCATGGAGGGCTCAAACCTTTGCATCCTTGCAATCATCTTTATTGGTTCTTATTTGGCTCTTATCGTTGTGTGGTCTTGGTGTAACGCCCCGACCCCAAAACTATACAGTAAAGCTTTGCGCAACAGACATAGCTACTCCGCATAGTAGAGAGATCAAGACTTGTGAAACAACTAGCACAGTTCAGACTCTACGACACAAAAACATATATCAACTCATATAGCGAGAAGATTACAAATATTACACACAAAAGGGATCACAGATCCATCAGTTCATCAAGCGGAAGCGAAGTAGCGTTGTCTAACACAACAAGATGCAAATTATGGCCTAAGAGGCCTACTGATAAACATCACCCAAACCAGCTTGTTCCACGGTCCCAAGCTGCCACCTGGGAACCCCAAACTACTCATCGATGTAAATGAAGAACCCACCAGTCTGCTCGGTGTCGTCCTCCTCTGAAATAAATTCATAAAGGCAGCAAAGAGAGACTGAGTATGACGTACTCGCAAGTTTAGTAGGGCGATATAGGACCGATGCTGACGGAAGCTCTAGAGCTGTATAAAGTAGCTATTTTTCTTTTAAAAGATAGAAAAGACCCATGGCAGCAACTACTCAGACATTTTTCTGAAAAAGGGGGTAAGAGAGTAACATTTCATATTCGGTTCTCATCGAACCTACTTGAAGCCAAACCACTCATCTCCACCAAAGGCACTCCCTCAAGTCCCCCTCGAGGAAATGAACCTTTATCACACGTGATTATGCAACCTTTAGCTGCCATATCAATTAAGTTAAAGTTCTCTATGATCTTATCGTCTATTCCCAAGTCGTCCATAACCGCGGACACGGCTTTTCGAAAAGATTTACCCTGCAGGGGTGTAATAATTTACCCACCGGTACCGTCCGGCTCACCTGATTGGCCCTCTTCCGGGGAAGGCCGGCGAGTGGGCGCGGTTAAACCTTTACCTCGTGTGAGACTATCCAAGAGTCATCTGTGGCCACAGGGCAAGTTTTCCCAGCCTATTTCAGCCCCTGCCCCATCGCCACGCCCTGAACACAAATCCTTCGCAACAATTCTTTTCCACTCACTCGCAAATGGAAAACCGAACTAGAGGACCCTTGGATACGCCCGCACAAGTTATTTAGTTTTAGAGGATTCCATATGTCCCCACCAATGGCAGCACGATCGTCTTGGTTCAAGAGGTAAAGAACTCGCACCTAGGGGCTAGAATGAGACAAAACACCATCCCTGATGGCAACTCATCCTAGCCTTCTTAGCATTTTAATTAAGCTTCACACGTATCCACCATGCCCGAATCATTCCATCAACATCAATAGCATGGAATTAAATAACGGACAACTAAACTTTCCACTAAGCATGGCTAAGCATAGCTAAGCATTTATATCAACAATTATATTTTGTACCCGGCCAACACATCATACCTATGGTTCTTAGGAGGGGAAACATGTGATGGTTCAGGGGGTAAACATGCATTCATAGGATACTCTATATTGACCAAGAATTGACATTTGAACCGCATGCAATATTATGGTGGATAAAATAAGTTTATAAAACAATAGGAGGCTAGATGCCAAGAAGGTTAGGTTATCTCTTGCCTTGCTGCCCGGGCGCGTAGTACTGCTCGTCGGGGTTGGTAGGGTTAACCTCCACTCCGGAATCTATCGATACCCAAACAATATGGAAAAACAAATAAATCACATGAAGATAAGGTGCAATGCACAATCACATGATGCCATGACAAGTTTATGCAAGGTATCATCATTTAATGTATTTCATAATTTAAATGGAGTTCCATATAATTAAGGTAATTGTTTGGAAACAACCCCATAGTTACCTTAGTGGTCACATTGTTTATACATTAACTCATTATTAAAGAAGTGGCTTAAATATGCATGAGCATGGCATGAATGGATAGGGTTTGTCCTTCCGATCATTTGGCACCTTATTTGTAATTGATTCGTTTAATCATTTAAGAAAACATCAATTGAATATTTATGATCATGATGTGATATTAGCAGGGTTTGATAGCATTTGAAGTGTTGATCACTTTGGTATGTCATTTGCAATTTTTGGATCAATATTTACCAAGTTATGAATTTTCTAAATTTCATTTATATTCTGCCATTTCTAAAATTCTATAGAAAGCTACTGATGTGTAGAAGACAACCCAACTGGATTTAATTCAAATTGAGTTATTAAACTTCCTGCAAAAATGTTTTAATCTAGAAAGCCAATATTCTAGTTTTTGCTACAACTCAAGTTAATTTTATTCAAAAATTAAATCCTCTTAGGGATAACTAGTATTGCTTAAATGTGAGCTGACAAAATTGGTTTGACCTCATTTGGATTAATACAGTATCAAAAACAAACAAGTTTAGGTTTTATACCTTCGGTGGCATTATTTATTTATTAATATAAATGGGGTGAAACCAATTTAGTGTGTTAGATAATTTCATAAGCTCTCCAGAACATATTCATTTGCTTAATTTGGATTCCTAGATCTCAAGATATTAATTTTCAAAGTCTTAACAACTTAACTGATTTGATAATTTTCTGGCAGAGAAATTCCCTTTTCAAGTTTAACAACTTAACTGATTTGATAATTTTCTAATGACTTAACCACAACACCAAATGGAATCAAACCAGTGGCATTGGGTAGGTTAGTTGATGTACTGTTGATACCATTTTAGTTTGGTATTTTTGGTTAAACTAATCTTGAGTTTTCAGTTAAAACTAACACATTTGTCATTTTTAATTCTAATTGGAGACAAGTCCAAAAATGAACATGGCTTGCATCTCTGTGAAGATGACATGTTATACTAGCTATATCATTTTAGTTGGCTATTTTTAGGCCTCTGGTTAAATGGGGATTTGCATGGGAGGGTGGCTACCTTCTGTTATTTCATGTGGAGGAGTTATCGCTTAGCCATCTTCCTTAGATTATATCTTTTATATAGATTTTATTTTGGAGTTCACAACACTTGTTCATGCCAGTACACTAACCATACTAACATGTTATGCCAAGAAAAACTCCGAAATAAATCTAGGTGAATTAATATTAACATTTCGGAACAGAACCATTTATCTGTTTTCAGAAGTTTCTGAAAACAGACAGAACATAGCTACTTTTCCTACTTATTCGAGGATGCTAAACTAGTTATTTTGGAAAACTAACACTTGCATTTGAATCTATGAAACTAGCTCTTTCCAACCATATGAAGTTTATAAATTTTGGTGGAGCAGATTTACCAGAATTCGCATGCAAAGTGGGCTAATCTACACATGTTTTCAGACTTCTCAGTTTCAGCAGAATTCAAACAGAGCGGGAACGAACCAGGGCCGTTGATCTCGCGATCGACGGCCCACGGCCATCTTCTTCATCCCGACGGGGCAGAGAACAGGGAGAGAGAGAGGGGCCAGGGGAGGCACCTGCCGGCGGCGAGGGACTCCGGGGCGGCGTGGGGGCGAGGGAGGGTGGTCCGGGCTACTCCTGGGTGGCGGTGGCGTCGCCGGAGACGCTCCTCAGCGGCGGCACGGCGTGGTGGCCGTGCGGCTCGGGTCGAGCTCCGGCTGCTCCTCTGCTGCACCTTGGTGGAAGGGGGAGGTCGTGGTGGTGCTGTGGTGAGTGGTGTGTCCAAGGGGTGGCCTTTTATAGGCGGGGAAGGCTCGGGGCAGTGGGGGGCACGGGGTGGCCATGCCATGCCGTGGGCGGCACGGGTGCGTGCGGAGGCGGCGTCATGCGGGCTGGGGAGGCACGGGGCCGTGTCTGGGGGGGTGCAAGGGGTGGGGTGGCGTGCGTGCTGGCGGTCGGGCGGCTCGGGCGCGAGCCTGTCGGCCGGGGGTGGCTTCGGTGAGGCGTGCACACAGGGTGCTCGACAGAAGGTGGGCCGACAGGACTCCGGCAGTTGCGGGCAAGGGGGAGGGCCAGGCGTGAAGGGGTCGACATGGGGAAGTTCAGGGGGACAGGGGCCAGCTCCTGGACATGCTGGCTCGGGGTTTTGGTGCAGGTTTGGAACAAGTGGGCATGGGGGTGGCATGCCCATGCCATGGCTAGTTCCAGCTAGGGTTTAGGGTAAGGGGAGGCTAGGGTCTTGTCCAGAACGTGCAGGGGGTGCTGGGGAGTGTGCTGGACATGAAGGAGACAAGGTTAGGGCAAGCAATAGGCTGCCATTGAATAAAAGGGTAGTGGTACCAATTTGCACTAGTTGCCACTATTAGGCACTATTAGGGTTTTAATGCCAAAGAAAAAAGGTGAGGTGAAAGACCCATTTGCAAAAAATATTATGTGTAAGTTGTTTTGTAATTGCTCACAGGCAATTTGGATCTTTACATAAATATTTGATTTGGCAATTCAATAATTTATGAACATATTTATGGAGGCTCATGTTATATTAATGAAGCACCCCATATTTTTATTTTGAATTTTGAAGGTCTAATTTTGGTTTCAAATTAAGCTTTGGTTAGCACAAATTTGAATTCTCCAATTAAAACATTTGCTTGTCAAAAGTTGGATTCTTTACCATTTGTTATAAAAAGTAATTTGGAACTTCCTGAACAAATATGATAGTTCAATTTGGATTTTGTTTGTCCAATAATATTCACCAACCTTGATTTAATAATTTAAGCCAAAGCATGATTTCATGTGGAGCAATTTAATTATAGATGCCATGATGCAATCATGAAAAAGCAAAAGTGAAAATTTGGCCCATATTTTAGTGTACTAAACTGGGGCTGTTACACTTGGTGCTTGTCGTCCTTGTCATGAAAAGGCCAAGGTCACCGAAAACGGTTTTCATATGCGTCCTCTATTGCGGTTTCGGTATTGGAAATTTTGCCGGTTCATCCGTGCAGAAAGTTTCTTTCTTCCATTTTTTTTTTGCAAAATCTCCTTTACTTGTTTTAATCATGTCCAAGGATTGCATTTGTCGTCCTCTTTCCATCAAAATTGGTTTTACTTCTTTCGGACTTCATTTGCAAAAGATATTGCATTTCCGGTTTACAAATGAGAAGGTTTAGTTTTATCCTCACATGATGGACTATGATGTTTCTCTGCATAATCTTGAAGGGCTCTTCGTTGCGATTCCAACGAGCTCAAGATCATCAAAATCGGAGTCCGGATGAAAAAGATATTGAAGTTTTCGTATCGCAGTTCGGTGCCCGGCCTCCAGGCCAGCCTAGGCCGGCCCCAAGGCTGGCTGGCTCTGCTGGGTGGCCAGCCCCCCTGGCCAGCCCAGGCCGGCTCCAAGGCGGGCCGGCTCTGCTGGGTGGCCAGACCCCTGGCCAGCCCAGGCCGGCCCCCAGGCCGGGCTCCCGTACCCCTTCAACGGTCACTTTTTCAGGGACCTATTTAAGGGACTTCTTCCCCATTTTTCCTGAAGGACTTTTTCTTGCTCTCTCTCCTCCATTGCTAAACTTTTTGAGAGCTCGATTCCTCCTCTTCCCTCCATGATTCTTGCCTCAAATTAGAGGAAAAGAGAGAGGAGATCTAGATCCGTTCTTCCACCAAATCAAATCTCCTCTAAGTGAGGGGAACTCGTTGGATCTAGATTTTGGGGTTGCTTTGTGTTCATCCTCTTTGTTCTTCCTCTTAAATCCCTCCATAGCATTAGTTGCTTTGGTTGGATTTTGGAGAGAAGGAGTTGACCACTTAGTGTGTTCTTGCCTTTTGCATTAGTTGCATCGGGTTGTGCTCTCCACAGAGATTCGTGGGATTGAAGTTGAGAAGCTTGTTACTCTTGGGTGCATTGTGTTTCCAAGAGCTTGTGCCTCTTGGGTGCATTGTGTACCCTAGACGGTTGGTGTGCCGCGAAGACTTCGAGTTGTGAAGCTTCGGCAAGTTTTGGGAGCCCCCAATTGAGTTGTGGGTGTGTGCCCCAAGAACAGTGTAAAGGCTCCGGATTCCACCGTGAAGGATTCCGATAGTGGAAGGTGAACCAAACCCGTGGGTGCGGTTCATCGGAGAATAGGGTGAGGCCTTAGTGGCATCTTGAGTAGGCCTCTTGTGGCGAGCTCACACCCCTCCAACGAGACGTACTCCCATAACAAGGAGGAACTCGGGAATACATCCTCGTCTCCGCGTGCCTCGGTTATTTCTATACCCGAGCTTTTTACTTATGCAATTTACATTGTGATAGCCTTCGTGCTTGAAGTTTTATATCTTGCTATCACCTTGTTGCTTGCTTTGCTTAGTATAAGTTGTTGGTGCACATAGGTGAGCCTAGTATATTAGGTTGTTGGCTTGTTAATTTAAACACCTAGTTTTATTCCGCAATTATCAAGCCTTAAACCGGAAAAGTTTTAATCACCTATTCACCCCCCCTCTAGGCGACATCTCGGCATCGTTTGTTCTTTCAGTGTATCGGTGGAGCGTTCGACGCAATACTTCCCTTCTCTACAAACAAGTCTAGGGAGACACCTACCTAGGTCTGATCCATCTTGAAAGTCCGGCCGAAGCTCCGAGGTGGGCCTAACTGTTGCATGCGTAGCTTCGGGAGGAACACTCATACGATTTCCCTCCGTCCACATTCGATAAACGACCAGGCAGCAAGACCTACCGAAACACCCGAACTACTTGTGGCATCTGGACAGGTTTGAGGATCCGGTAATAGATTGCGGGGAGGCCCATAGAACTCCCACATGTGGTTAGTGCGCTCAGTCTTGGATTAGTGGAAAAGAACTCGGGTCCTAGGCGACACTAGCAGAACAAATCACCACGATTGGCCTTCCGCCGGTGCCTTATCTTTATTAATTATTCCCATCGCAACAGAAATTAAAGATTAACATGTGAGTTGAGCCTAGCTATCTTATTGCCAACAAGACTAGATAAAGAAATAACATGACTCAAGCAAATCACCTAAGCATGCACTAGGACTCGCAAGGCTAACAAGGTAAACAAACAACAGGTAATAGGATGTGGGGGTGTGGCTATATCATGGCTGCCAGGTAAACATGCAAATAGGATCGAGACACAAGCATCGTAACATAAGGCTAGCAAGGAACAAAAGATAGGAGGAGTAAGAGACAGAAAACAAGCAAAGATAGAAAGGGAGTATCACTTGCCTGCAATCCGGTAGAGGTAGCAGAACCTGTCGTTACTCACATCAACTCATCGTCCTATTCCCGAAGAAGCAACGAACACTGGGCAACGGAAAAGATGCATTTTACTCTAAGGCAAAAGAAGCGGCATGTTGATGACATGAATGCATGACAAATTAAATGTGTCCAATTTTATTTCCTAACACATGGCAAATCATTTTAAATGGGATCGGTGCACAATATAGATGCACCGGACAAACCCCATAATTAAAGTAGGTGGATTTAGTTCGACTAAATGGATAAAGGTTCGATGTTAATTTATTATGCATGATTTTATAAGATACGCGTATAGGGTATTTAGGGATAGGGTTGGGGTCACACATTGGATCAGGGGATCTTCGGGTTCGGAACCACCGTCTTCGGATCGGAGAGGAAGTAGTCGACATAGTTGAAGTAGTCGAAGTAGTTGTTCCGTCCGGAGTCGAAGTAGTCAAGGTAGTCGACGTCATGGAAGTAGTCGTACTCGGGTCATCGTCGTGGCGGACCTTGGCGTTCCGGGCTTTGGGGTCGACGGGGTTCACGGTGGTCAGGGATCGGGCTTCGGGGTCACGGCGCATGAAGGCGGCCGGCACAAACGAACACGGAGAACTTGTCGCACGTTGTCGTTCACTCGTCGGGGAAGATCTTGTCGTATCCACACGGTCGTTGACCTTGTCGTTGCACGGCACCAGTCTTCACATATGAAGAACTCGCGTCGGGTATTCGGGCTTCACGACGGGAACGCGTCGGGGAACACGTCAATGGGGACGGACACAGAGGCGTCGGGTCGGCCTTCACGGGGCTTCACGATGGGGAACGGAGACACACGACGGGAACGGCTGTCGGGAACGGGAACACGACGGGGACGTGGACGGAGTCGGGAAACACGACGGGAACGTGCACGGAGATGGGAAACACACCGGGTCCAACATCATGGAGGCACGAAAAGGTACAAAGCAGCAACCACGGTTGATCACGGCTCTGGCTCAAGGCGGAGAAGGACGGGAGGCAGAGGAGCTCGGCTCCGGAGCTGAAGGGAGAAGGAAGCCAGAGGGGGAGGCACCGATGGTTGGGGAGGAGTCGGCCAGGTCAGTACCGTCCAGAGGACGGGACAGCACGGCCGGCGGCGTGTCGGGACCCGAACTAGCTGTCCGAAGTACCCTTGTGCCTACAACATCAGCGTTCCCATGATCAGTGTGTCGCTGAGCACAATCCAACTGGTATCAGAAGAAAATCCATATTTACCAAATAAATATACTTACTTGAGAGAAGTTATAAATTTCAGCATGTAGTTGCAGCGGAATCATCAAATAGTGTGGAGCCCAAGTCTCTTGCCATAACCCTATAGGCAACTGACTGGGAGAAACGTCCTAGTTCGCATAGCCGTCACTGAAGTCTTCTTCCTTGTACTGCTTCTCATAGTCTGGCCAAGACAATAGCCAGGGACGAAACCAATATGAGTACATTTGAATGTACTCGCAAACCACCCGGTAATTAATTATTGGAAGGATTAATGCATACTAATATGGTGGGATGCTCTAAGGGTAGTCTTTTGATTTATAAAACCATTTTCTTTAAGGAAAGATATCTCTATATCTTTGTTGAAAAAGGTAAGATATTTGAAAAGAAGTTTTTCATTTGAAAAATAGTTGTGCTTCAAAAACTCCTCTGGAGGGATCACGGTCCGTCGTGAATCCTTCTCCTTCATTTCTCCTTATACCGACCCTTTGGTATAACACCAACAACACCTCCATTTTAGAAACCAAAAACTTTGCACATAGGTCATAGGACGGCCTTCCAACTGTCCATATCCGAGGACTCGGCTATTCGAATAGTTTTACACTCTGCAGAGGTTGCACACTTTACCCACACCATCCGGAAACTCATCGTGTCAGCCACGTCCCGCCATACAAGGTGTATGCGAAGTTGAGTAACCGATCATAGCCTTTCACTTGCTCACCCTAGTATGAGACCCTGCCCTTATGAACATTCCATCGACACCCGGACTATGGTCTCCCGTCGGAGCCCCGGCGTGTGCGGACTCACAGTTTTGCCCGACGATATGAAAATACGCTTCTATCCTTCGACCCTTTGAAGGACCCGGGTCAGGGGAAGGTCACCGGACCAGCCCCTCATAAGACGGAGCATCTCCTCTATTGAGGTATCCCATACTAAAGCGAGCAAGCTAGTCGACTAAGCCCCGTCCCATATAGGGGTAATGTGGTCGCACAGGTTTCGGCTGGTCGACGTAAGTACTAGGACACAATGTGCATTTTTCTCTAAAACCTTCGTACTCCATTCTTACTCCTTTTCCAAAGCTAACATTTAGCAACATCTTGGGTAAAACACAATTTCACCCAAGTATTTTCATAAAGAGGGTTTTTGAATAAAACACTGATTGTTCCCAACCTAGAATTTCTATAACTAAACACTCCTATATATACCGGGGGGGGGGGGGGGGGGCTAATCATGGCATATAACTTAGGTAATACTTAAAAAGGGTTTTAGTGGCACACACCACTTCAAAACATTTCATGCATCTTAACATAAGTAAAACATGCTTAGTAAAAATAATAGGACAAAGGGGTATGATCAAATGGATGGCTTGCCTTGGTCAGCAACGTGTCCCTGGTCTTGATACTCTTGATCAATAAAACCTCCTTCCTCGAATTCGCCGGCAACGTTCTCGTCTAATCGTCGTTAACAAGCAAAACACACAATCGCACCTCCACTCAACAAAGCATCACAAACAAAGTAAACTAAACTTCTATGAGAAGCTACTCCCCTACTTAAAATCACATCATTTGGGGTTTGGTAGATTTTAAATTCCCACTTATTTGTTATAAAAAATTATAGGCAGAAAATTAGCTATAACACGAGTTAAGTCACAATTTAATCTCTATGGCTCAGAAAAATGTGGCCCTTTAGGGACAACTAGTACTGGTTAATTAGGAGCTAGCAAAATTGAATTCAGCCCATTTGAGTTAATAGGTTGGCAGAAACAATTCGTCTAGTATAGGAGATGATTAGGTCAAGTTTTAAGGTTAACCTATTTTCTGTTTAACAGAAAATTATGAGAAATTAAGGGTAACTAGAGTTTCATGTTACAGACCTAGCAAAATTGGTCTCATGTCATTTGGACTCATAAATTAAGTTTTATAATTTAAATAGTGCAGAAAAAGGCTATGCACTAATTTAAAGGCCAGCTAACTTAGGTGGCTCAATTAATTCTAGGAATTTAAGGGCAGCTAGGGTTCACAGTACGAAGCTAAAAAAATTGGTTTCAAATTATTTGAACACTTAGAGTATCAGAAACAAACAAGTTTAGGTCTAAAACCTTCTGTGGTAATTAATTTATCAGAGATTTAATTTTTATCTAAATGATATGGGACCAATACTGTTGGATAGATAACTTCACAAGCTACCAGTACATGAAATTTCATAATTTTTGATTCTACCAATCTCCAAATTTTTAATCTGTAAGACAAGTCCGAATTTAAACATTTCAGTTTTATTATTTAAAAGATAAAGGCCCGAGTGAAATCGGAGCTAAACGGGCCGGCCCGCGGGATTTTTCCCTTGCCGGGAAAAGATGAAAACCCTGACAGGTGGGTCCCGCCCGTCAGTGGTTGCTTAAAGCCGAAGCGGTATGCCACCGTTGGATCAGGATCCAACGGCCTGTGACCGTCCCGCCGGCGACGACCTAAAACGGGCGGTGCCCGAGCCCTAGACGGCGGAGAGGGTGCACGGCAGCTCACGTAGGGGTGGCGCGGCTCGGGAACGTCCAGGTCGATGGCGGCGAGCTGCTCGTCGGTCTCGGACCGAAGCTTCTCCGGTGGGCTCCTCGCAGCAAACCTGGCAGGGAAAAGGCTCGCGGGTGAGTGGCGGTGCTAGGAAAAGAAGGAAAGTAGGGAGAGGGAGAAGAGAGAGGCAGCGTGGCCGCGCTGGCTGTGGTCGACCTCGACAGCTACCGAGCCCGGCGGCTCGGCCTCCTTGGCCTGGAGGTGGGCAACGGTGCTACTGCCCTGCTGGTGGGTGCGGAGAGGAGCGGAGAGTATGGTGAGGTGAGGGAGAGTAGAGGGAGTGGTGCGGTTGGATTTGGGGCTTGGGGTGGCTTTTTATAGCCGAAGGCGGGCTCACGGTGGACCAGGAGTGGCGAGCGAGCTAGGGGACGAGGGAGCACGCCATTGGCGGGCTGGACGGTGCGGCAACGTCCACTACGCGCGGCTAGGGTTTTTGGAGGCGAGGTGAGCGCGGGAGAGGTAGTGGCGAGCTCGGGGTGGTAAGGGTCCAGTGTGCAGCTAGGGTGTTCGACGGTGGGTACGGAGCGGTTGTGGGGTCGGAGCCATGGCGGCGGGGTGGTGGTGTAGACCACGTCAGCTATCTGCGTGTGCTGGCGAAGTGGCGAGGGCTAGGGTTTAGAAGGTGGTCGGGAACACGGCGGCGTCCACGGCAGTGGTGAGCAGGGATAGGGCGAGCATGATTCCGTCATAAAGAGGGGATCTTAGGCAATGCAGGTTTGTCTGAGGCATAGAGGAGAGACAAGGGAGCGCTGGGGCACGGCCTAGGGAACTCGCATGCATGCGTGCGTCGGTGTCCGAACGGTGGCCGTTTTGTCGGGGAGAGAGAGAGCTAGGGCAAAGGAGGGGTGCAGAGCTGGTTTGTCTGGCGTGTGGGGGCGCGGTTCTGTGTCAGTAGGACGGCAGACAACCATTGGGGGTCAAGGGAGGAGAGACTAAGCGAGGGAGAGAGAGTGGTGGCATTGGCAGCTCGGGTTGCCAAGATCCTCCCCGATTCTGGTCTCCCTGTCATGTTAAATGAGTAGGGGAGGTAGTTGGAGGGTGAGGGACGTGGTTAGGGCAGATTTTTTACCATTTTACCGTGAATTTGAACTCAATTTTGAAATGGGTGAATGTGTGCCCACAAGGTGTTCGGCATAATGTCCACTTGAAGTTTTGAAATTGTTTTAATTAAGTTAAGCTTACATTCGGTTTTAGAAAGGTGCTAGAAAGCTCCCCTAATTTTCCTGAATTTTTGGTGAAGTATAAAGTAGGGTTTCCTTTATTCCCAAATTAAAGTGAGAAATTAATTTGAGTTATTTAAATAAATTCTCATTTTAGGAAAATAATTTAGAGAAGTGAATCAAAGATGAGGTGGGAGGTCAACTCACCTCCCCTCTGGTTTTTGCATAGGAGGAAATACTTTTCTTAAAAGAATTTAGTAAGGAAGGGAAAAGATTAGGGAGAAAGAATTCTCCCTTTTAAATTTGGATTTTTGGGTACTTAAGGTTTTTATTTTATTCTTAAGTCACATACCAATTATGATCCTGTTGGGGTCACTAAGATTTGTTACTTGGTCTTAGTTAATTGATTAATGGTTGTGTAGATATATAACCAAGCATGCAGATCAAAGTAGCAAACAAGCATCACATGAAATACTAGAAGACTAAACAGGCATCACATGCAATCATGGAAAAAGAAGGTCTTCTGCACAAAAGGCTCAAACAAAACATTGTGGTGAGAGACATTATACCAAGGATGGATGCGGTGGTGGTGCATGGGTTCATAGGCCAAGATTTAGAATAAATACAGAGGTGAGAAAATGGTATTAATTACAAGAGCAGATGGTCACTGTTTTTATTAGGCCACAAAGTGAATATGGAAAGATAAGCAAAAGAATTTGAAAGATTCAAGTTCCAGCTTGGGTAGCAAGATAAGATGGAATACAAGGGATCTAAGATGGTGCATTGTACTAATTAATAAGATTTGTGATATTTGTGAGGCTCTAAAGATGCTATCTTTCAACAGAAATGAAGATAGGTCCAGAGATGTTTTGGTCAAGGTCCTTCAAGATTTTGAATTAGGAAAGGTGGTATTGATGCTCATTTAGGCCACACATGACCATGAGCATGCCAGAGATTTTTCTCAAAATTTTAGGAAATACTTTTGTTCACAAAATAATTTAATAAACAACTCTAGTCTTGTTGAAAATAGTTAATAACAATATTTAACACAAGCAAGCCAATATAGAACAAACCATTCAACAAGCCACAACAAACAAGCGAAATAACATATCATTCAAAACAAGACACTCAAAGAGTTGGTGAGATCAAACACAGACAAATATAAAACAACAAAATCCATAATCCTTAATATAATTAAGTGGTTTAGTGATCACACATAATCATGACAATATGAGGTTAGGAGATTCTCAACTCATGACTTTATAACTTTCAAAAGGTTTTGATATAGATAAATATATGTGGTAATATACTTCCCACTTGCATTAGTTCCAAAGGGTTTTCAAAATAGGAGTTTTAAAATAAAAGATGTTGATACTTGCAAAATAACAAGGTTGAGAATAGGCAGGAGATATTATATAGATCTCCATAGTTTTGGGAACGCTTAAATTTTGGAATACTTTTACCTTCCCAAATAATAGGTATTTTTGGTTGTTGCTGAAACCAAAGCATCTTTGAAAAGGAATTTGGCCAAAATAAGATTGGAAATGATATATGGATTATTTTTCTTGTCATGACATGATCACCAAGATTAACTATATTTTTATCTTGGTTGGGTCCTTAGGTTAATATTTATTGGTCAAGCAACTTAAACAATAAGTCACACAAGCTCAACAGAGGAATAGGAAGGAAAACATAATCATTACTGAAGCATTTCAAAAAGTTTTTTGTTGGTTCATAATTTGGGTTATTTATAAATGTGCATTAAATTAGTTTCAAATTTTGGGATGTTACACGGCGGCTGGGGTCAGTGCAGAGGGAGGCGAGGAGGCGGAGCAGCATGGCGAGGGAGGAGGCCGGGACGAGGCGTCCATGGCGCGAAGGGCGAGCTCGGGCCGGGAGGAGCAGAGGAGGCGCCGGTGGGAGAGCTGCGGCCATGGAGAGGTCGAGGCGCCGAGGTGGAAGAGAGAGGAGGCGCTGGATCGGGAGCACAGAGAGGAGAGGAGGATGCGGCCGACGGCGGGGCTGGTGGAGGATGGTCGGCGGGGAGGGACACGGCGGCCGGCCGGGAGGAGAGAGGAGCACGGCGGCGCAGGGCGCCTGGGGGCGAAGCTCGAGCAGAAGAGAGGCTCAGGGAAGAGGGAGGAAGAGGAGGCACGGGAGGCGCCGGGCCGGAGGGGAGAGGAGAGCACGCGCGGGGGGAGGAGGAAAAAGGGGATCGGGGCAGGGTGCGTGCGGGTGAGGAAGAAGGCCACAGGGAGAGAAAAAGAAAGGGAAGGAAAGAAAAGAAAAAAGGGGAAAAGGGAAAGAAGGGGGAAAAGAAAAAGGAAAGTGGTGGAAGGACTTGGTTGCAAAAAGAGAAAAGAATGAGAGGGCGGCTGCAAGGTGCGGGGGGGTAGGAGGAAAAGAGCCAGGGGAAACCAGGGGAAACCCTAGGGTTTAGAGGTTAGGTGGGCTTGGGCCAGATTTTTGGGCTGCTCTCTCGCGCACTCGAAACCTTTTATTTTCTTTTTCTTTTGCAAAACAATTTTGGCAAATAATTTTAGAAAACAGAGACAAACGTCTCGGTAAAACTTTTCCGACAAATTTTAGAAAAATAAAATAGGGTTTAATAAAAATAGTTTTCGCGGTAAAAAAACATGCGATGCGATGATGCTGATGTCATGATGATGCAAAAAGAAAACAAACAAATTCTAATTTGGGGAAAACCCCGGGACATTACAGTGGTAGAGAAAACTGGTGATTATCCTGAAGTAATAAAGTTAGATTCTTTGAAGAAACCAAAAGCAAACAAGAAGCGCAAGGAATCTTCTAATGCCAATGAAGAGAAAGATGAGAAGATTCCCTTCTTTCGATTGTACAAGAACACATGTCACAAGATCGGAACTGCAGATGATAAGATATCCTCAAGTGTTGAAGCATCATCAACTCTTGCTCCAACCAACAATGTCCCTAGCATTGCAGATGTTATGCACATGGTTAAATATTGTTGGGTCGTAGAAGGAACCGCTCTAATGCACACAACCACTATGATGATTGTGAAGCCTGAGTTTAGGGAGATATTCAGCTTGTTTCAAACAAAAGAAGGACGGTTTGATTTGTTGCAGAGGGAGCATCAGAACGAGATGAAGCGTGTAGTGTGAACCATTTATGTCTTGTCGTGTGACCCATTTATGTTTGTCATGTGAACCATTTATGCATTTCGTGTGAACCATTTATTCCTTGTCATGTGAACCATTTTATGTAATCTCGTGTGAATCATTTATTTCTACTCGTGTGAACAATTTGTTGCATGAATTTATTATAAGTAGTGTTTTCATCTTTGCTGTTGTCATGATTTTATAAAGTGATGTTCTTGTCTTTACTGCCATGATTTTTAACCAGAACATATTTATGTGTGTGTAGATGGATGCAAGCATGGCCAAACAAGGACACGAGAGACTTCAACTTCTAGATGAGTTGGCTGAGCTTGCGCAACAGGCTGCCATCCTTGGGAACATGGGTAACCTCTATACCGAGCGATATTTGCACAAAGACTCGTATAGAGAAGCTCCTGAAACTGGACTTCAATGGGTCATGAGGTGCTTTCGTCGTCCTAGATATTTTTACAAGATTTTTCGCATGACCCCTAAGGTGTTCACAGCACTCCATGATTTTCTTGTATCTAGCTATAGTTTGAAATCAAACAACAATGTCTGATCAGTTGAGTCACTAGCCATGTTCTTATCGATTGTTGGAGGCCCCCAAGCATTTGCACAAGCTGAAAACCAATTTACAAGGTCGCTATGGACAGTTCACACCAAATTTAAGGAAGTATTGTCTTGTTTGCGCAAGCTGGCAAGAGACAACATCAAACCAAGAGATCCTACTTTCGGTAGAGAGCATGCAAAGGTTAAAGAAGACCGTTTTTTGCCTCACTTCAAAGGTGCTATTGGTGCTATAGATGGATCACATGTCCCATGTTCAGTTCCTGCAGAGGACGTGGTTAACCACACATGTCGGCATGGATATACATCTCAGAATGTGTTTTCCATATGTGATTTCTACATGAGGTTTACCTTTGCAATTGCTGGTTGGCCGGGATCTGCACATGACACAAGGATCCTCCATCATGCATTAGCAAATTTTCCTTCATTTCCACTACCTCCTAAAGGTATAACATAATTATCTATGGAACAAATAATGTCATTGTTACTTTCCTATGCTCACTTTATGTTTATTTTTAGGAAAGGTACTACCTTGTTGACTCCGGTTATCCAAACCGAATTGGATACCTTGCTCCTTTCAAAGGGAGTACGTACCATCTACCGGAGTTCCGTCTTCGTCGTGGGCGTGCACTTCAAGGGAAGTACGAGATATTCAATTTTTTGCATTCGTCACTTCGCAATGTGATTGAGCGTGCATTTGGCGTCTTGAAGCAAAAGTGGCGTATATTGAAGGCCATGCCAAGTTTCTCACCTCGTACACAGAAGCACATCATTCTTGCTTGCATAGCGTTGCACAATTTTATCAGCAGTAGCAAATTGCTTAACGAGGAGTTTGATAAATGCGATGAAGATCAGGATTATCTACCTGAAGCTGCACACACAACACCACATACAGAAGGGGATGACGTTCTAGAAGTGGAGAATGAGGAATCTATGAACGATATTCGGAGTAGGATAGCTGATGCTTTGCTTATGGGTGATGCATGTAAAATGCATAAATGAACTTTGCATTATATTACTCATATTTCAATCATATTTGCATCATATAAGAGTTATATCATTGTTTTATAATGATTTTGGGAAGATTTCACAGTTTTCCTATTTTTCTGGAATTAACCCTACACTGGCAGAAAACCCTATTTTCTATATTTTGATGTTTCAGGGACCCAAACGATGTCCAAATGACCTGAAAATTTACGAGCATCAGTTTTTGGAAGGAAGAAGACTTGGGAGCGAAAGAAGCGAACAAGCGGGGGCCAGAGGCCCAAAAGAGGGTGGCCCACGCGGCCAAGGAATCTGGCCGCGTGGGACCCACCATCTGGAGCCTCGAGGCTCCGTTGCCGTCGATCTTTTCGCCCACGACTCCGTCTTCACCTAAAACCGACTATAAAAATAGTCCCCCGACGTTTTCCAGAGGAGAGCGCCGCCGAAACACAGAAATCACGAAACAGAGACCTGGAGCTGCAGATTGGAGGGGGAAAACTCCGGCGGGGCGCTGCCGGGGTGGTCTCCATCTCCCCCAACGACATCTCCACCGTCTCCATGATGAAGAGGGAGTAGTCTCCCTCGGGGCTGAGGGCTCATGCCGGTAGCTATGTGGTTTATCTCTCTCTCTCTCCCATGGTGTGATCTTTATGTGATCATGAGCTTTGTAATCTAGTTGAATCCATAGACGTTACTCTTCATTATCTTATGAATTATGCTACTCAAGTGGTTTTATTAATGTAATTTCCGTAATCACCTTTGTCCCATGGTGCGAAGTTGACAGTGTGCGCACCGTGTGTGTGCTCTTAGGCTAAAGATTACAGGAATACTTATCATGAGTTATTATTTGTGTTGGATGTCTCTATGAAATTGTGGTGTTTGTCTAGTACTATTTAGGGGGCTCAAGTTGACAGTGTGGGGTTCCCTAGATGTGGAATGCGACTTTAATGTGTGCTTTTATAGGCCTACGCAGTGGATTGGTGTTTGTTATCCAACAAAAGAATAATTCAGAGTAGCATAATGAAGAGGAAATATTTATGTATTCAATTATATTATTATTATTGAGAGTGTCCACTAGTGAAAGTATGATCCCTAGGCCTTATTTCCAAGTATTGAAACACCGTTTACACCTTTGTCTTGTCCTCTTGCATCGAAGAGGATTGGGACACTTTTACATTCTTGTTTTGTTACATTAAAACTTCCATCCATTAAATCAACCATCTTGTTATTTAAACTTGTTTAGTGCATAATCAACTAAAACTTATAACACTTTAGTTGTAGCGAATAGATAACTTTTCCCTTATTGCTCCTGCAGATCGATACTCTACTTCCACATTGAGAGGTACTATAGTGATCCCCTGCTCTTAGGGGGTTATCAATGGGGTGAGCTGAATAGAATATGTGTGCTGAGGGGGATATTATTATGTGAACCATATCTTTTATGTGGTACATAAGTATTTTGTAATATTTTGAGACATCACTTTCTATTCATATTATCTATAAGTGTTAAAAATATGTTCCAAAATGGCCATTCACATATCAGTCAGTGCATATATTGATGTTTTCTGATCAATTAACATATAAACAGTCTCTCTGGGTGTCAGGGGTATTACAGACGTTTCTAATCAAACCCACAGTTCACAGCTGTTACAACCAAACCAATTTTAAATAATCTACAGTTCCTATCCCACAGCTGGTTATTCACAGTTCACAGTTGACAGCAGATTTTTCAAAATCTACAGCTTAACCAAACACACCCTAAGTAAAAACCCTAGACCGAAGTCTCTATTTATCGGCGGCCGGCCGAAAACGCTTCAGCCTACGCGTCGTAGAAGTTGGGATGTCTTGAACATGGCCGACGGGAGCTGGCCCAAAGCCTGGCAGAGGCTGGCAGGTTCGCGCGTGTATGCTGATTAACATGACTGCATGCATAACTCGATTGTATGGAATAATTGAACATGTATTCGATGCAGCTTGTATAAGGACATGCTTTTATCTTTGTATCTTCTCCCATATTTCTCCGTTGTATAATTCTGCACATAATAACAGGTAGTATTTGTATCTTGGTCTCTATTAATTAAATAATGCATAGAAATTAATATTAGTACTAGAAATCACCTGAAAAATATGTTCGTGCAGACTATATTTGGTCATATCCAAGGTATCCATGTCCTCATCAGTTTAGCTACGGTGCAACAAGTTCACCGGAAGCCCCTCGTCCTACATGTACGTCTGATCCCCTAGGCCTTACATAGGGTGCCAATCCATTGGCGGAATAGTGGACGCATACATGTTGGCGTGTCAAGATACTCAAGTACTGTCATATGTGCGTATTCAGTTTCGTCGGTAAGAACTAAAAACGTCTCCAGCGACGGCTTCAGAAATGTGTCCGTCACACCTAACAAGTGTCTGCTATCGTGTGCATGTCCGCCCCTATTGGCGGGTTGTCCGAGCGGTGGCCCCCAAACACCCGGCCTATTCAAGTTTCGTCATTTATCAGAGTTTTGACTAAATATTGTCTAAAACAAGAACACGTAAAAAAATCTGTTTGGGGTGTGTACCAAATGGCTATACCACCGACGTGTGTAAATAGCCAAATACCAGTGAATCGGGGTGGCACACCGGTGATAATGTCGGCAGGCTTATCGGGCGGGCCAGTAAACTGAAGCACAAGGTGGAGGCCCAGCTGGCTAAGGAGAAGTTAAGACCGTGGCTCGCAAGTAACCGACTTGGAGCACAAGGTAGAATCATCGTAGCCGTGTTAGTCTAGGACTTATGTCTTAGTCGGTAGAACCTTCCTTGTAAACATAGGTCTGGCCGACTATATAAGCCGTCTTATGGGTAACCATGGGGTGAGGCTCATTGTAATCTGTACTCATATCACGCATATTGAATTATACCAGCACTGTAGGGATTCGTTGCCGTCGTAGAACCTGAAGATAGGTAAAAGTGCGTAATCTCGTCCTATACTACTCTCGCCTTTACCCCTACGTTCTACCGCCGGCGTGAGGCACCCGTCATGTGCCCTGCAACACCGATACCACAACAAAATCACAATATATGCACCAAATCAAAGTACTAGCTATCAAAAATTATGGTCTTCCACCAAGTCCGGTCACCAAAATGCCAAGTCCGACCACAAGACAACACATCATCGAAAATGCCACGAAAATGCATAAAAATCAACCTTTCTTCTCCATGGCACGCTTATGTCTTTTAGCAAACAAAACCTGCAGATCCGGGTCCATATTCCTCATGCCCAATGTTAAGTTACGTGCATGGAAGACTTAGGACGCGTTTGGTAGCCTGCACCATATTTTGCACCCCGCCAGACCAGGCTCCGCAGGGCCAGGTCTCCCTAATGCAGGTTCTGGGTCATGTTATGCATGGCGTTTGGTTGCTCGGTGGTTCATTATGTGCACGAGGAGAAAAACGATAGCTTGATGTTTGGTTTCTCCTCATCTCGCCATTGCGCACCAGTCATTGAAAATACTCAGTGTTTGGTTGCCTGCTATGGTCAGATGTGGCTACCTCTTATCAATAGTGTTGAGGTTACCATTACACAAACTCAACATTGCATAAATAGATTCAGAAATAGCACAAGTCGAAAATAGCATAGACTCATCGGGATATGATCATAGCTTAGCAGTTTCTAGTTCATCACCGGAGGCGTTAATATATACCACCTCCCAAAATATTACATCTCAAGTTCTAAAGCGGCGGGGTTAACGAGCAACTGGAGGGGTTACCACTTCCCAGAATCATCAAGTTCATCACCGGAGGGATTAATATATATACCACCTCCCAAAATATTACATAGTTGGAACCAAACCTAATCCCGATATCTAAACTGAGTGTGGCAGTAAGTATGCAACCATGAACTTCTTTGTCTCTCTGTCATGGCCGCATACTTGCAATGCTCATCTTCGTGATCCGCAAGGTAGTTCAAAGCCTTGGCGAGGATCGCTGGAGTGTAGACACTAGAAGCTTGCATATTTGTCACCATGAAGATAATCTTCATCTGGGCATAGTTGATGATGGGCTTATTAAGCAACTCCTCGTCCTTCGGGTGCGCCTAATATTGAGAAAGCATGTTAGTTATGTTTCATCACGAAGTAGGGAAAAGAAAGAACGATTGTTAGTTGTCAATTCTGATCATGATGTGCGTAGTCAACTTGTCTTCATCCATCTTCATGGTGTAGGTATCCTCGCACCAAGTCACTGCTTCTAGCTTCTTCAGACGGCTGACCCTCATCCACCTCTGCCTCCACTTACCCAGATGGTTGTATATCTGCGAGGTGCTCATAGTAATCCTAGTGAAGTCAAGAACGTTGTTGCTAACCTTGTTAATGTACTGCTCCTTGAAACCTCTATCAAAGCGGATCCCCTTTTTTCTACGAGCTCACAAACCCTGTTCAGCACGAACAAGGACATGGGAGCTGACCACTGCATTGGACCTTTTGTTGCATACCGAAGAGGGACGGCAGCTATAGGATCCTCAGTACAAATCGGCGGCACCTCCTTCATGCCGGGCACTGCAGAGCGTACTAAAGGAGCATACAGATCGGGAGAGCTAGGCGAAACGATGTCCTACAATACCGATGAACACACGAAATATAAATCTATGACCCATGTGGAAGAAAGTGTTCAGACTAAGCAGCACTATTGCACAGATGTTCAACCTAAGCTTTGGAATGAACCACAGATGTGAGAGAAGAACATGGGGCAGAGTTTCTTAGTGCTGGCTTGGAAGGAGAAGACTGAGTGCCGACGAGATCCAGCACCTCCGCCGCCAGCGTTGAAGGAGAAGACTGGCCGCCGACGAGATCCACCACCACCGCCGCCGGCTTCGAAGGAGAAGATCCCGCCATCGCCGTTACCTCCGAGCTCGAAAGGGGGGAAATGGTGATTTGGATTTGGCCGGTGAGCGCGGAGGCTCTAAATAGAGAGGCGAAATAGCGCGGCTGTGACCGAATTTCTCCCGCCGCAATTTTCGTGCTCGCGCCATCTCCGCCTCTCCGGTGCCTGCAGCGGCGCACGCGGCATTCCTCGAGCTCACACACAGGCAGCCTGGCTCCAGGGCACGGTTCGACCGTGCCTCTCGGGCCTGGCCCGAGGCTGCTTTAATCTTCGCACTGCCCAACTTTTTGAGCCCACACAGGCAACCAAACCCCGGGCGTTTGCAGATGGCGGGCCTGGCCAGGTAACTGCAGGCCACCAAACGCGCCCTCATCATTGGGCATGGATGAAGCGCATGTGCTATTTCTCGCCTTTTGCGAGTGCTAGTACCAACTCGCCCGCATAGTTCACTCGCCTGGTCATGCATCTAAAATGCATACATGAACTTTGCACTATAATAGTCATATTCCAATCATATTTGCATCATAAAAGGGGTATATTACTGTTATTTAATGATTTTTGGTAATTAATAATGATTTCCCCTTTTTATGGAATTAATCCTGCGCAGGCAGAAAACCCCTATTTCTTTCCTTATTTGTTTCAGGACCTTAACGATGTCATGATGAGCTATAAATTTACGGGGGTCATTATTTTGGAAGGAGAAGATTTAGGAGCAAAAGAAGTCAACGAACGGAGGCCGGAGGACCAAAAGGGTGGGTCCCACGTGGCCAGGTACTATAGCCGTGTGGGCCTATCCCAATTGGCCCTCGTGGCCCCGTTTGCATCGATGCTTCGCCCAGAAGCTTCCTCGTGACCTAAAAACACCTATATAAAGAGCCCCCCGACATTCTCCGAAGGGAGAGACGCCACACAAGAGAAACAAGAAACAGAGACTAGGAGGCTGCAGATTGGAGGGGAAAACTCCGACGGAGCCCTGCCGGAGAGGTCTCCTTCTTCTCCATCGACATCTCCACCGTCTCCATGATGAAGAGGGAGTAGTCCACCTCTGGACTATGGGTTTGTGGCAGTAGCATATGTATCTCTCTCTCTCTTGAGCTTCACTAATTAGCACCGTATGAGCTGCTGAACATGATTACGGTCACCGTTGTATTACCATTGTGGCAGATCTTTTTATGAGTTAATATATGTTGAGATTGCAATGTTATATTTCAGTTATGAAAGTAGATGCATATTATGTACCCCATTCTTGTATCCTTGTTATGATCAACCATGTTTATGAGAGCGTGTGTGGGGGAACGTGTGCATTAGTTGGAGTAACGGGGGTGGTGAAGTGATAAGCTGACAACTTAATATCATGATCCATTAGGTTTTTACCTTACTTTGTTACCTCACTAGGGATAAACCAAAATACCATGTTGTAGGGTAGGAGGAGTGACATGCCTCTACCTAAGACTAGATCCATCATGTGTTTATTTTCACTTCATGTCATTAATCTTAAAGCTATACTCTGATGTTATCTTAATTACTAAGGTGCATGATTTAGTTCACATCTTGGTGGAGTATAAGTGAGACTAATAATCAAAAGGTCTCTATGCTAGGACGTGATGCCCATATAATTAGTAACATGTCATTAACCTTGTTTGCAATCTCATATGTTAAATCTATGTCTACTCATTTGCTACACTATATTAAAGAGAGAGTGCATGTGTGAAACCATGAACCCCGGACCATTTTTAATCATAAGAAACACCTTTCCAACCACTTTTAAGCATCTTTTACATTCAGCCATTTTAAAATCAGAAAATACAAAAACACTTTTACTTTTTGCATTCACATATAAAAACCCCAAAAATACCATCCATCTTCATTACTATCATCCTTGCATACTTATTTACCACCATTGCATATTTATTTACTATTTTGCATTCATTATCATCTTAATATCATTCTCACACCTTGTGCTTGACAACCACTTGGTGAGGTTGAGGGCATAAAGCAATCTATTTTGTTTGCAGGAAATCTAGAGAAGGACAAGAAGATAAAATCCACACTACTGATTCCCCGAGAGTTCGATATTAAACCCTCGAGTCACCTTCTTGGGGAAAAACTACCACTTCTACATACTCTGCACTTGGAGGCTCAACCTATCCCTAATATATTATCTTCCTTTCAGGGTATCAAGAGTACTTGTTGGCGTTGTTGAGGGAGAAGAACACTCTCATCAATCCCGTCATCACCTGGGCCGGCCCATTAGGATTCGCTTTATCCCCCGCATCAACTCGATCGGTATCGTGTCACGGAACGTGACAATGCACCCATCGCATGTACGAAGTACGTTTTTCTTCATTCCTTCTTTTTGCTTTTATGTTTTTATTTTTTGTCAGTTTCCTTCTTATTTTTTCTGTATCATTTTAATTTTCATTCTCGGTTTCATTTTCCTTGTTATTTTCATTTCCTTTTTATTTTTGCGATATAAGAATACATTTTATTTTTCTTTATCATTTTTTTCTTTTTCTTTTTTATTTTCCTTTTTTCTGGTTCACTTCTTTCCTTTTATGTTTTTATTTTTGCTTATTTTGAAAATGGTTCATATTTTGGAAATTGTTTGTTCTTTAAAAATAGTTTAATTCTTAAATTTGAACCGTTTTCAAAATGAACAATTTTCAACAATGAACCATTCTTCAAAAATCTATTTTCGGTTCACTAGTATTTTTCGTTCACCCAAATTTTAGTTTTCTTTTTGGTTCATTATTATTTTGGTTTGCCTGTAATTTTGTTTCACTATTATTTTTGGTTCAAGCGAGTTTTTGGTTCACTATTGTTTCGGTTCACCTGAATTTTTTGGTTCACTATTACTTTTGGTTCATTATTTTTTCTATTCGCCGGTATTTTTGGTTTACTATTATTTTCGTTTCACGCAAATTTTTGGTTCACTATTATTTCAATTCACCCGAATTTTTGGTTCATAATTATTTTCGGTTCATTATTTTTCAGGTGTGTCGGTTTTTTTGGTTCACTATTATTTTCGTTTCGCCCGAATTTTTGCTTCACTATTATTTTCGGTTCACTCAAATTTTTGGTTCACTATTATTTTTGGTTCATTATTTTGTCGGTTCGTCGGTATTTTTGGTTCACTATTATTTTCGGTTCATCCAAATTATTGGTTCACCCGAATTTTTTGTTCACTACTATTTTTAGTTCACCCAAATTTTTGGTTCACTATTATTTTTGGTTCATTATTTTTTTAGTTTTGCCGTTATTTCTGGTTTACTATTATTATCGGTTCACCCGAATTTTTGGTTCACTATTATTTTCGGTTCATCCGAATTTTTTTCACTATTATTTTTGGTTGCCCCGAAATTTTGGTTTACTATTATTTATGGTTCATTATTTTTTCTGTTCGTTGGTATGTTTGGTTCACTTTTATTTTCGGTTCACGCAAATTTTTGGTTCACTATTATTTTATATTTACCCGAATTTTTGGTTCACTATTATTTTTTGTTCATTATATTTTTAGGTTCGTCGGTTTTTTGGTTCACTATTATTTTCGGTTCATCCAAATTTTTGGTTCACTATTATTTTCGGTTCATCCGAATTTTTGGTTCACAATTATTATTAGTTCATTATTTTTTTGGTTCGTCGATATTTTAGTTCACTATTATTTTTGGTTCACGCGAATTTTTGGTGCACTATTATTTTCTGTTCATCCGAATTTTTGGTTCACTATTATTTTTGGTTCATTAATTTTTTACGTTCGCTGGTATTTTTGGTTTACTAATTTTCGGTTCACTTGAATTTTTGGTTAATTATTATTTTGAGTTCATCCGAATTTTTGGTTCACTATTATTTTTGGTTCACCCTATTTTGGTTCCTTTTTCGGTTCACTGTTATTCTGAGATAATGGCTCTGATTTTACAAAATGGTTCTGATTTTTTAAAATGGTCCGCTTTCTTGAAAATGGTTCCATTTTTGAAAATGTTCATTTGTTAAAATGGTTGTGATTTAGAAAATATTCATTTTTAAAAATGTTTAATTGTTCAAAATGTTCCTTCTTTGAAAATACTTTAGTTTACAAATGGATCATTTTTTAAAAACTGTTATGATTTTTGGAAAATGGCCCCGATTTTAAAAATAGTCCCGATTTATGAAAACGGATCTGATTATAAAATCCGGTTTGGATTTTTAAAATGGTTCGGATTTTTTGAGGAAATGGTTCTGATTTTAAAAATGGTTCCAGTTTTTTGAAAATGGTTCTAATTTTAAAACTGGTTCCGAATTTCTAAAATGGTTGCGATTTTTGAAAATGGTTACGATTTTGAAAATATTCATTTTTCAAAAATTTCCAGATTTCTTAAAATGGTTCAAATTTGAAATTGTTTGTACATAAAATGTGTACGTCACAGACATAGAACGACCAGCGAAAAAACGGAGAACGATCGAACCGATTGGAATGAGCGTGATAGGAGCAACTGTGCGTAATGGGTATTCGCGGCATAGTGGGCCTTCAGGGCGATCTATGTCTAGTTGAGAAACATCGTCGGCGAGTAACGCGCTGCTCCATATGGGGAACACAACTCGCACACATGCACGGCACGAATCCGTAACTAGCCTCTGCTAGCTCGCCGCCTGCGGACAAGAACACCACCAGCGTCTTGTGCTTGTTCACTTGGTTCCTGCCGTGCACGGTTAATCAAGAAACTTCTACTGTTAGGCTGACATGGTAGGCCCCCGTCCGTGTTGGCTGCAGCTGCTGTACAGTTATTTTGCCGTAAAAGGTTCTACTAGTGGAGATCATTAGGGAGGACCCGTTGCCACTTATCTCGATCGATCTTTTTGTTTTGTAATTTTGGATCTTGGGGTTTTGGTATCGATGTTTTTGTTTGTGCATAGTTGGAAAGGTGATCCGTGATTTCGTAACAGTCGTTGCAGATGTGGCTAACTAGACTAGCTAGCGGTTAGGTGGTTTTTGATAATCATGTCGTCACTAGTACGGGATATGATGTAAGCGACCGCCCATCTCGGACTGATCTCGACTTCATTTCAAGTAGCCATCGAGGGAATCTCGAGTGAGTTTCAAACGGAAGCGGACGAATTTTTGGCACCGAGCTGGTTGGCCCCGCATTGGCCATATATAGAAAACCAACCAGCGCTACTCGTTTGAACTTTGCTCTAGTAGGAATCCCGTTTGAACTTTGATGATGTGATGTTACAGTTCCGCGGTGCAGGTCTCTGTGAATCCAAACCTACGAGTTAGTATACGAGTTTCACTGCACAGATTGTACTGTGTGACTTGACGTGTGTAGTGTACGTACGTACGTGACTGCGTCAACCAGTGCATGCATGGCTGGGTGTTTCAAAAGTTGCTACAATGCCACCGTATACAGAGAGGCAAGTTAACATTGAGAGTATACCGGTATTTCCTACGCAACTTGTGCGTACTGGTCCGAGTCACAAAAATGAGTTCAAAGCATCTCCACCCACGCACACGATAATGTGCCCGGCACCCCTGAAATGGTGTATAGCAAAGCCGGACTTCATTCAAAATTTTAAAAATTACAAAAGAATTTAAACAAAAAAATTAAACTAGTAAACCTAATCTAGGTCTACGTAAGGTCGACGCCGGTAGATGGCCGCTTGGGCCTGCCTCCCCATCGTTTGTCGCAGTCTGACGACTGACGTTCGAAGTGTCGTTGCGCGCCTTTCTCCTCCTCCATCTCCCGGCAAGCGGCATGCTCTGCCTTCCTCTGGTCTTGCAACACCATGGCGGCTCGCCGCTTGTCGGCCATAAACTGGTGAGCTACCTCCTCTCTCGCCGCAGTGGTGACAGAGATCTCCGTCACGCTCCGCTCGATGAAGTCGTTGGTCTCCTCGAGAGCCACTACCCTAAGCCGACGGGGACGGTACCTCTCGTGGTGGTGGCGTAGTAGGCAAAAGGGATGGCCTGCTCCAGGAAGGACGTCATCTCCTCATCCCATTCCAATGAAGCCGGAGGACTTGGCTCGGTTGTGGCGGTTGTGATGGCGCCTGTGTGCGGCTGCCGACAGGGTGGCCCAGGTGGTGGTGAGCTCGCAGGTCATTTTTGTTTGGGGTTGGACGGCGAAATGGGAGGCACGGCGGGAGACGGCGGCAGGTCGGGGCATTTTATACGGGGAGTGTCGGGGATATGAACCCCTGATATCCCTAAGAGGTCCATTTCTTCAAAAAACTACAAGGGCCGGCTACAGCGTGCCGCCTGAAGCCCGCCGGATGAAGCAAGCCGTTTCGCCTACCCGGAGGCGGACGGCCGGCTAGAGCAGCCGGCCTCTACCAACCGACCGGTCCGTACTAGTGGGCCCGGAACGTCCAGCTCCTGTCGGGCGTTACCGTTACAATGTAATGATGATATAGCTCCAGCCGGCTCCAGAGTAGTGATGTCATAGGGGCAATCGTGTAATCTCCTTGTAACCCAAAACCCTAGACGCTGCCTATATAAGGCGTGCATGGGCCTCCTGCGCGAGGCGGAAGCAAGCGAACAGGACACACGGATACGTAGATCATCGTCTTCCACCTCTAGCCGGCTGGACATCTCTAGCCGGCACCACCGCCATACAGCTCCAGGAGCAACCTCTGTAGCCCGATCTGTGATCAATCAATAAGAACAAGAAGAGCAGGACGTAGGGGTGTTACCTCCACAAGGAGGGCCCCGAACCTGGGTAACCGACGTGTGTTTGCATGTTTGTTGCCCAATCCCGCGCGAGCATCCGATCGTCGCCTGCCCCACACTCTTTTCCGTCTTTGATGGATATGCCGTGCCACCCACCACGACATTTGGCGCCCACCATGGGGAGCGCGACGAACGGAGTCACGTTCTGCGCGGGATCCCGGACTGTGGATGGTCGGCGGATCGTCTCCGGCCTCGTGCTCTCCATCGGCTCCGTCGGCTGCGTCCTCGACAACACCAACAGCTTCGCCGACGTGGACGTCGCCAGCGGAGGAGCGGTCGTCACCCTTGGCGATTTCCACGTCTACGTCGCCGTCGCCGCTCAGGAGTACCCGGAGGTGGTCTACTCGAGCTTGGCTCCTTCGATCTTCGACGCCAGCACCTGCAACGACGACTCCGCCTTCGGCTACCTCAGCTCCGGCGACGCGGACCGCGACGTCGCCAAGCTCAACGTCTACGCCGAGGTGCACATGGTCGAGCACGCGGCGGCAGGAGGCCCCGTCACCACCACCGTTCATGAAGCCGGTGAACCTTCGCGCTACCAGCGCAACCTGGAGGCCGACTTCGAGCTGCTGAGCACCCCCATCGCGCCGAGTGCTGATCCAGTCAAGGCGGCGGCTGAACTCGAGAGGATGCGGCAGCAGATCTACGACAAGGCGCTAAACCTCGCGTCGACGCAGCGCCGGCTCAGCGCCACAATTCGCGAGTACAATTCTGCACACGGCATCGAGCAGGCGGACCGCAACGCGGAGAAGCTGAATGAAGTCAGGCGCAAAGGAGGAGACCTTGGAGGCGCCATGAACCGTGCCGGCCAGGCGCATGAGCTCACCGACCTCAGCTTCCCTGAGTACAGCTGTCCTACGCAAAACATGAGGGCGGCGGAAGCAGCAGCCGCCGAGCTACCCTATCTCCAAGGCGAAGAACTACACCAACAAATGCGCCGGGTGCGGCAACTCATCAACACGGCCAACCGGCAGCAGCGAGAAACGGAGGCAACGGCGAGCAAGGGGCACCATGAACCGCCTCCAGGCTACGATGCAGCCGGCAAGTTCAAGCAAGGTGCGGAGGCGTCGTCTACAAGCCGCGGAAGAGTGAAGGACAAGCAGCCACGAGTTCATCGCGAGGGGAGCGCGAGCTCGCATCCTCGTGATCACGGCCGTGATCCGGCTGGACGACGTGAAGACGGCAACCGGAGTGAGCCTCGAGCCGGACGGAACGTCAAGGAGCGAGTCGGCCACAAGGTCACCATCGACGAACGCCTGGGGCCGCTAGGACCTGAAACCAGCGACGACGCACGCCACCGCATCGACGTGCTCAAGCTGTCAAGCATCATCGAGGAAGAGGACATCGCTGCTCATCGCTGTTTCGGACCCCGCATCCGGAGCGAGCGATTCCCAAAGGGATTCACTCTCCCCAGGGACACACCCAAGTACAACGGCACCGCGAAGCCGGAAGACTGGCTCGCCGACTACGTTACAGCGGTCAACATCGCAGGCGGCAACAAGCGGGTAGCCGTGCGCTACGTGCCACTCATGCTCCAGGGATCGGCACGGACTTGGCTCAACAGCCTTCCGAAGGAGAGCGTCAATAGCTGGCTGGACTTCGAGGAAGTGTTCAACCGCAATTTCACCGGCACCTACTTGCGCCCTGGCAACGCACAGCTGCTCGCGCTGTGCAAGCAGAAGGACGGCGAGTCGGACCGAGCCTACCTCACCCGGTGGACAAGCCTTCGCAACTCCTGCGAGGGAGTACTCGAGCTCCAGGCCGTCCAGTACTTCATCCAAGGCTGCCGAGATCAGACGCTGCTCAAGCACCGACTCCTGAGGAAGAGCCCGAAGACCATGGCAGAGCTCATGGCAATCGCCGACGAGTACGCCACCGCCGACGCGGGCATGACCAACCCGATCCGACTCGATGAAGCCGGACGAATCATCACGACGGAGCCGGCAGCACGCCGCAGCCGGACGGAGAACCAAGAGGGAGGAAAATCGACCCGGCGTGACTCCGACGCGGCCGGCAAGCGCAAGACTGCAGACGACCGTGTCGAGTCCAAGGTCGTCGCTACGACCGAAGGAAGGCCGGCAGGAGGCTTCGACAACCGCCGCATGAGAACGAGCGGCGACATGCGCCGGACGAGGGCGAGGAACAACTACGACTACATGCTCGATCAACCGTGCCGGAACCATGGCGACCGGCCAGCAAACCACACCGTCAGGCAATGCACTCTTGGACGCCCGAGGCCGCCACCGTACGAGCGGCGAAATCCGCCTCGGGATGAAGCCGGACGGGACGATCGAGGGCGCGACGACAGACGACGCGAAGACAGGGATCGCGATGATCGCCAACGCGAAGAAGAAAGGGAGCGCCTTCCGGCTCCGCCTCCAAGGGGTCCAGACGGCTACCAGAATCCGGATGCCGCCTACATCGTATTCGTCAGCGAGCGCGACGACAAGCGAAGCCGGCGCGAGCGGTTCAAGGAAGTGAACGCGGTGGTTCCACCTGTCCCCCAGTATCTCAACTGGTCGCAGGAGCCGATCACGTGGGATCGCCGTGACCACCCGGAACTGATGCCCAACCCAGGCGGCTATGCTCTAGTCCTGGAGCCCATGATCATCTCCCCCACCAAGCGCGCTTGCACCTTCTCGCGCGTCCTCATCGACGGGGGTAGCAGCATCAACATCCTCTACCGCGACACGCTGGAGAAGCTAGGCGTCTCCGAGTCCAGCCTGACGCCGAGCCGGACGGTTTTCCACGGCATCGTGCCGGGGCGAGCCGGCTCGTCCATGGGACTCATCCGGCTGGATGTCCTATTCGGCACCAAGAGCAACCACCGCCGCGAGACCATCTCCTTCGAGGTGGTCGATCACTCCAGCGCCTACCACGCCATCCTCGGGCGGCCGGCGCTCGCCAAGTTCATGGCGGTACCCCACTACGCCTACCTCAAGATGAAGCTACCAGGCCCACGCGGGATCATCACCGTCGCCGGAGACTATAAACGCTCCATCGCATGCGCCTCCGACAGCGCAAAGGTGGCCGAGACCATGGTCTGCAACGAGGAGATGAAGCAATTCAAGCGCAAGGCTAGCGAGGAAAAACTGGAGATCCCAGAGTCGGCCAAGCCGGCTGGTGAGTCGAACTTCCAGGCGGCCCGGGACACAAAGAAGATCTGCTTCGACGACAACGACAAGTCCAAGTTCGTCTCCGTGGGGGCGAGCCTGGACCCCAAATAGGAAAGCGCGCTCGTCGAGTTCCTCCGTGAGAACCGGGACATCTTCGCGTGGTCCCCCAAGGACATGCCTGGTGTAGCGCCCCGACCCCAGAACTATACAGTGGAACGTTGTAACCGGTCATGCTACACAATTGAGGGTTACTGGGTTTACCAATCCCAGGCCAATACACTTTGGCAGGTGTGCTCGGAATGGATCATCGGCACACAACACCTCAATCATGCCATAAGCTCAGACATCGCTTCCATGTATAATAAAGAGACCGAGACTTGTGGAACGAACTGGCACATCACAGACTCTACGACACAAAGATATCATAGTTCAACTCATATAATTGAGAAAGATAGCAAATGACACATCAGAGGTCACTGACCCATCATTACAACAAGCGGAAGCAAATTAAAGTTGTCTAAACAACAAGATCCAAATTATGGCCTAAGAGGCCTACAGATAAACATCCCGTGCCAGCCTGTTCCATGACGTCCCAAGCTGCCACCTGGGAACCCCAGACTACTCGTCGAAGTCAACGTAGAACCCACCTTCCAGTTCGGTGGCGTCCTCCTCTGAAACAAATAATAAGCAACAAAGCAAGGCTGAGTACGACGTACTCGCAAGAATTAGTAGGGCGATATAGGCCCGATGCTGACGGAGGCTTCAAAGCTATATAAGTGGTTGTTTTGCATAAAGCTGGTTTTGTTTCCTTCCGAAGACTAGGACTCATGGCATCGTCTAATCAGAAGGTTTTAATAAGGGGATAAGAGGGTAACACTTTTCTCTTCGGTTCACGGGGAACCTACTGTATTCAGAAACACTACTTATCTCCACCAAGGCACTCCCTCGAATCACCCTCGAGGAAATGAACCTTTATCACACGTTGATTATGCAACCTCTAGCTGCCATTTGATTAAGGTTCAGGTTCTCTATGATCTCACTATCATCACCAAGATTTGTCCATAACCGTGGACACGGCTTTTCGAAAAGATTAAACCCTGCAGGGGTGTACTGTTTTTAGCCACCGGTACCGTCCGACCCCTTGCCTAGCAATTAGCTCTCTTCCGGGGAAAGCCGGCAGGGCAGGCGCGGTTAAACCTTTACAAAGTATGGACTATCCAAGGGTCATCGTGACGACAGGACAAGTTCAGCGCCTATTTCAACACCCTGCCCCATCGCCACTCCTATCACCATCATCATCATCTTCTTTTCATCACCAGCCACACACTCGCAAATGGAAAGAGCAAACTAGAGGACCCTTGGATACGCCCGCACTAATTATTCGGTTAGTAAGGGGCCCATACCCCACCGATGGTAGCACGCTCGGTTCTTGGTTCAAGCGACGAGAACTCGCACCTAGGCGGCAAGAATGAGGAAAGACACCAGCAACCTTGTTGGCAACTCATCCAAGCCTTTTAGCAATTAATTAGTACACAAGTAACCACCACTGTCCGACATTCCATTCAACTTCACAAGCATGGAAATATTCAACGGACAACTTAAGCATTCGACTAAGCATGGCTAAGCATATCTAAGCATGACATACAACAGATATGAATTATCTCAGGCCAACACTTCAACCTATGGTTCATAGGTGGGGAAACAGGTAATGGTTCAGGGAACATGCAATGATAGGATATTATATACACTGACCCAAACTTGTCACCAGAATCGAATGCAGTAATAGTATGGTGGATAAAATACTTGGGTAATATGAGATATGCCAAGAAGGTTAGGTTAGCTCTTGCCTTGCTGGTAGTACTGGTCGCGCTGGTTGTCAAGGTATTGTGGTGGAACCTCGACTCCAGAATCTACCGAAACACAAACAACACAAGAAAGGAAATAAATAACAAGAATACAAGGTGCAATGCACAATCATGATGATATGGTCATATTATGCATTGAAAAGGTATTGGGCATCTCCCACAAGTTAAATGGAACCCCTAAAATAATTATTGCGATTAACGGGTCAAAGCTCCATCTTTAACTTAGTGAATTAGGTGAATATCCAAAATGTTCAGTACTGAAATATGAGGTAAATATGCATGAAAATGACATTATTCGATAGATATTAACCCACTGATCGTTTTGGTACCTTGTTTGCATTTTTCCGATTAATGGTGAAGAAATAGTGATTGAAACGGTTAAGCAATTGATATTATTTTAACCAATTCGAAATTAACATCAAAGGAAAATTTGTTTGCATGCTGTGATATTAACATAGGTAGATAGCATTTGCTTTGCTGGTCATTTTGGTATATCATTTGCAATTTTTGAAGTATTATTCATCAAGTTATGATATTCCCAATAAATGATTTAAATCTGCCATTTTAGTAAATCTTGGTAAACAGCACTAAATTTAATTCTCCAACTCTCTCAAATGACATGAGGTGATAGCTTATTGTCCACTGATCATTTTGAGCTATTGAACACAATTTTTGGACATATAGAACTATAGTTATGGAATTAACAAATTCAACCATATTTCTGCCATTTTAGTATTCAGCAATTAAAGGCAATTTATTTTGACAATTAAATTAACCAAAGGTACTAACAGATAGACATTTTGTTGCTGAGCATTTTGATATATTATTTGCAATTTTTTTGGACAAGTGGTTCAAAAGTTATTGAATTTCAAAGTTCAATTTAAATTCTGCCTATTTAATTAAATCCAGAAAATATTGGCCGAACCGTTTTATACCGGGCCAGTGGCTAGCCAGAGCCACTGACGGGTGGGCCAGCGGCCACGCGGGCAGGCCACGTCGACCGGCCGGCCCACTGCCAGGTTTGACTGGCGGGGGCGCAACGACCGGCGCGAGCGCGCGGTCACCGGCGGCGGCGTCGTGGACCTACTCGTCGCACGCGTTCATCCGGGGGCACGAGAGGGGGCGGGATCGACGCGGCGCGAGTCGGGGAACCTAGAACGGGCGGCGCCGCCACGGAATGGTCGCCGGAGCGACGGGCACGACGGCGACAGGCGGCGGCCGACGGTGGCTAACGCGAATCCGACGAACTAGGGGGAGAGAGGAGGGGCGGTGAGGTCCGGGAGGAGCGCAAGCTCACCCTGAGTGCGTAGGGCTGCTCGGCGGTGGCGGAGGAGGCCGGTAGCGGCGGCGATGGTGCACGGCGGCCGTCGGTCGGAGGCGGAGAGGAAGAGGACGACGGCGGCGATCCCGGGCTTCCCGCACCGATTCCTCGCTCGAGAAAGAACAAGGAGGCGAGGCGGAGCTCCTGGCGGCTTCAGTTGGTCCCGGGGAGGCTCCGGTCGTCGGCGATGCGGCGGCGGGCGCAGCTAGGTCACGGGCATGGCGGCGGCGCTTCTAGGGTTTCTGCAGGTGGGGGAAAAGGAGGGGGAGGAGGAGCAGCAGGTCGCGGGGGAGCTCTTTATGCCCCAAGGGGGGCCAGGGTGCAAGGGGGAGCGAGGGGAGGCCACGGGTGCGCGGCGTCCATGGCGGCAGTGATCCCACTGTCGCCACAGTTGAAGAAGGTCCTGACAGTGGGGACCCACTGTCAGGGTTTTAACCTTTTTCCTTTTCCCTTTTATTTCCAGTAGGGTTTTGCATTTAATTGAGGCCTCAAATCATTTTCTAAAATTCTGTAAAAATTCAAGTGGGTCCCAAATGACATGCAGAACCTACCCAAAAATTGGTGTTGCAAACTAAAATGTTTTGCAACATATTTGTTCATAGGGTTTAGTTATGGCCATTTTTGATAATTGCCACAATGTATTTAATTGGGGCTCTTAAATGTTTTCAAAAATTCTGGGGAAATTCATAGGGCTTTTATATATTATGTGGAACCAGTGGTAAAATTTGCAGTCCATTTGGAAAATATCTTATGTGGTAACATTTCAGAAATTGGCCCTCTTGCATTTTAGGTCTTTATTTAATTTGTTGATTTTGCTAGGCATTTAAATTTGGCAAAATCATATTGGTTGATCTTGGAACTTCCTGGACAAATATGGAAACTCCAGAATACTTTGGTTTTGCGAACTTGAGCAATTGCATTTGGGTTTGGAATTTTTAGGAAGTGTTTGTTCCCTTTTAAATGTTTTCCATTGTTTGCAATATTTAACTTAGCAATTTAAATATGTATGCCATGATGCAATGAAAATAAAAAGTGAAAATTTGGCCCATATTTTAGGGTACCAAATCTGGGCTGTTACAATTCTATCCCCCTTACAAGAATCTCGCCCCGAGATTCCTAGAGTAGGAAGAGGGAGGAGGGAAACATGACAACCCTCAACTTCAATGATCTTCTGGATCCCACGTTGATCTTCCTTGTTGCAGAGAGTAAGGTAGCAAGCATGACGTGCCGACGAGAAAGTCAGAAGATGGCTCAAGGTGATAGACAAATTTTCTCCAAGGTTGGAAATATGAACTTTGCACAAGACCATACGTCTTTGAGAAAGATGACTGATTCCGGGCATAACCAAGAATTACCCACGATCCTCAGGCATAGGGGTTGAGGTTAAAGACTTAAGAGATTTCGTCAACGGGTCTTCCGGTGAGGTGCGTGAGCTACAACACCGACCTTGTCAGGACTCCTAGCAGGCTTAGGTCATGCTCTCGACGAACCCCAATCATCATTTCTGCTTGAGGTTCTGAGTTGGTTAGGTGTGCGGACACTTCAGGCCTTGCAGGTCTGAAGGGGAAGGTTGCGTCAGTGACAGAAGGTAGGGGCACTAATTTTTCAAGACATAGACATTCATTGCCCAGCTCCAGAGCACGAGCTAGATTGGGAAACACCGGTAAGATGATAAGAATTGACCACTAGAGGGGAGTCCATATCCTCAAAGGGTATTTGATGGTTGTGTGCAATGACATGAAGATGAAAGAAGACGATGCTCCAGAATCGAATAAAACTTAAGCTGGATATGTAATGACTCGAACGTACCCACGAGAACACGGGGGTCCTCTTTAGCGGCTTCAGCAGAGACGTGGGTTAGACGACCACGGTTAACAGTCGCAGCCTTGGCAGCAGGTGTGGAAGGAGCTGGTGCAGGGGTAGAGCCTCTGGCCTTCTGAGGACACTCACTGGAGTAGTGACCTGGCTGACCACAGGCGTAGCAAGTGAGCCCTGGCGGTGCAGGCGGACGAGGACGGAACCCACTTCCAGCCGCACCCACAGTCGATGTAGCTGGGCGAGGCGGAGGTGGCTCGTGTCCTGTAGGCTTGGGTACGAAAGGTGCACGAGGCACCGAACCGAACGGCACGAATACCCTGCGCTTCTTGGCTTCGGAAGAAGAAGAGTCCTGGTGGTCCACTGGAGCTGACTTCCTGGAAGACTCTAGCTCCTTCCTGCCTTGCTCCAGAGTGAGAGCCTGGTTGTACAACTCCTGGAAGGACGGAAACTTGAAAGGTAACAGCTCATAACGAAGCTGCGGATTCAGACCCTTGCGGAACAGATACTGTCGGTCCTCATCGTTGGTCACGTCCCGAGGGGCGTAACGAGACAGGTGATTGAACTCCCGCCCGTAAGCTTGGAGATCCATCCGACCCTGGTTCAGATTCAGGAACTCCCTTCTCTTCAAGTCCATGACGGGCTTAGGGATGTAAGCCGCACGGAAGGCAGTGCGGAATTCCTCCCAGGTGAACACATGACCAGCGGCAGACATTGCCACATGGCTTTCCCACCAAGAGCCAGCGGCTCCCATCAGAAGGTAGGTTGCAAAGTTCACTTGCTCAGCAGCTGGAACATGCAGCGCGGTAAACTTGCGCTCCAGGGCACGCAGCCAATCATCAGCATCCAACGGCTCCTTGGCAAAAGCGAAGGTGGGAGGCTGGGACTTCAGAAAGTCATTGAGATTGTTACATTCAGTATTTCTCCGAGCCCCTTGCTGCACTAACTGCGCGAGAAGATTCTCATTGCGCAGACGACCCTCTTCGATGATCATCAGTACCTCCGCCATAGAGGGTGGCGGCGGTAGCTCAGTGTTGCTTTGCTCACCACGACGGGTAGGAGCCATTCTGGAGATATGAACAAGGACACAGTTAGTAACCATAACTAGTCACTTAGGATAGATCATTAGACTTCTTCCTGATATAGAGATTTGAGATGGCACAAAACAAATCAAGGCAACCACGATATTGCAGAAACCTTTGTTAGCACTCTCCCGACAACTAGTGCCGAAAGGGTTTCAGGAATCGGTGTTACCGGAGGAATCACAAGGATAGCTGGGAAACTCGCGATGAGCACTCTTATCTTGATCTAGATAGTTTCATGACAGAAAGTCCAGGTACGGCTAGTGACAGAGAAGAGCATTGCTGAGCAGGTCAATTATGGCGGCAACCTCGAGTTTGAAGACTAACTTCAAATTTTGCCAACATGATGTAGGGTTTGACCACTAATATCAGGATTCGACGAAAAGATCTTAGGTTAAAGATCAGCTTCATGCACTGGGACTCACGAATAGTATATTGCTCACATGGGTGACAACCCTCATAAATCATTACACCTGAGCCCTAGCACAATCCGGGACCTTCGGTTTAAGATCTTGGGCTAAAGCAAGGGAATTTCTTGACGATCCGCAACATTTCCTTTCTTCGGGCTTTAGAATTGGTAGACGAGCAAAGTTAACCAGTGACTAAAGGTAGAACCCAACCCGGTGATCCTAAAGATTTGACTTTGCCGACGATCAGAAGCATCGTTAAATCAAATAGAGGTAAGATAACTCAGAGATCAGAGTGAATTGGGTAAGGAGTAAAAAGAATCCTAAGATGGTTTTCACAACTCCTTTTTAGGTTAGAAATAATTTTCACGCACTAGACTCGACATCGACCAGTAGAACGGGTTTCCTACAGGCAGTCCTGCTCTGATACCAATTTGTAGCGCCCCGACCCCAGAACTATACAATGGAACGTTGTAACCGGTCATGCTACACAATTGAGGGTTACTGGGTTTACCAATCCCAGGCCAATACACTTTGGCAGGTGTGCTCGGAATGGATCATCGGCACACAACACCTCAATCATGCCATAAGCTCAGACATCGCTTCCATGTATAATAAAGAGACCGAGACTTGTGGAACGAACTGGCACATCACAGACTCTACGACACAAAGATATCATAGTTCAACTCATATAATTGAGAAAGATAGCAAATGACACATCAGAGGTCACTGACCCATCATTACAACAGCGGAAGCAAATTAAAGTTGTCTAAACAACAAGATCCAAATTATGGCCTAAGAGGCCTACAGATAAACATCCCGTGCCAGCCTGTTCCATGACGTCCCAAGCTGCCACCTGGGAACCCCAGACTACTCGTCGAAGTCAACGTAGAACCCACCTTCCAGTTCGGTGGCGTCCTCCTCTGAAACAAATAATAAGCAACAAAGCAAGGCTGAGTACGACGTACTCGCAAGAATTAGTAGGGCGATATAGGCCCGATGCTGACGGAGGCTTCAAAGCTATATAAGTGGTTGTTTTGCATAAAGCTGGTTTTGTTTCCTTCCGAAGACTAGGACTCATGGCATCGTCTAATCAGAAGGTTTTAATAAGGGGATAAGAGGGTAACACTTTTCTCTTCGGTTCACGGGGAACCTACTGTATTCAGAAACACTACTTATCTCCACCAAGGCACTCCCTCGAATCACCCTCGAGGAAATGAACCTTTATCACACGTTGATTATGCAACCTCTAGCTGCCATTTGATTAAAGGTTCAGGTTCTCTATGATCTCACCTATCTCACCAAGATTTGTCCATAACCGTGGACACGGCTTTTCGAAAAGATTAAACCCTGCAGGGGTGTACTGTTTTTACCATTGGTACCGTCCGACCCCTTGCCTGTACAATTAGCTCTCTTCCTGGGAAAGCCGGCAGGGCAGGCGCGGTTAAACCTTTACAAAGCATGAGACTATCCAAGGGTCATCGTGACGACAGGACAAGTTCAGCGCCTATTTCAACACCCTGCCCCATCGCCACTCCTATCACCACCATCATCATCATCATCATCACCGGCCACACACTCGCAAATGGAAAGCGCAAACTAGAGGACCCTTGGATACGCCCGCACTAATTATTCGGTTAGTAAGGAGCCCATACTCCCACCTTTGGAAGCACGCTCGGTTCTTGGATCGGTCGATAAGAACTCACACCTAGGGGCCAGAATGAGACAAAACACCAACGACCTTGTTGGCAACTCATCCCAGCCTTCTTAGCAATTTATTATCAACACAAGTTTCCACCACTGTCCGAACATTCCATTCAATTCACAAGTATGGAAGTAATCAACGGACAACTTAAGCATTCGACTAAGCATGGCTAAGCACATCTAAGCATGACATACGACAGATATGAATTATCTCAGGCCAACACTTCAACCTATGGTTCATAGGTGGGGAAACAGGTAATGGTTCAGGGAACATGCAATGATAGGATATTATATACACTGACCCAAACTTGTCACCAGAATCGAATGCAGTAATAGTATGGTGGATAAAATACTTGGGTAATATGAGATATGCCAAGAAGGTTAGGTTAGCTCTTGCCTTGCTGGTAGTACTGGTCGCGCTGGTTGTCAAGGTATTGTGGTGGAACCTCGACTCCAGAATCTACCGAAACACAAACAACACAAGAAAGGAAATAAATAACAAGAATACAAGGTGCAATGCACAATCATGATGATATGGTCATATTATGCATTGAAAAGGTATTGGGCATCTCCCACAAGTTAAATGGAACCCCTAAAATAATTATTGCGATTAACGGGTCAAAACTCCATCTTTAACTTAGTGAATTAGGTGAATATCCACAATGTCCAGTACTGAAATATGAGGTAAATATGCATGAAAATGACATTATTTGATAGAGATTAACCCACTGATCGTTTTGGTACCTTGTTTGCATTTTTCCGATTAACGGTGAGGAAATAGTGATGGAAACGGTTAAGCAATTGAAATCATTTTAACCAATTCGAAAATGACATCAAAGTAAAAGTTATTTGCCTGCTGTGATATTAACATAGGTAGATAGCATTTGCTTTGCTGGTCATTTTGGTATATCATTTGCAATTTTTGAAGCATTATTCACCAAGTTATGAATTATTCAAAACGGGACTTAAATCTGCCATTTTAGCAATTTTTGGTACACAGCACTAAAAATTAATTCTCCAACTCTCTCAAATGGCATAGAGTGGTAGTCCATTGTCCTCTGATCATTTTGAGCTATTGAACACAATTTTTGGACATATAGAACTCAAGTTATGGAATTAACAATTTCGATATTATTTCTGCCATTTTAGTATTCAGCAATTAAAGGCAATTTATTTTGACAAATTAAATTAACCAAAGGTACTAACAGATAGACATTTTAGTGCTGAGCATTTTGATATATTATTTGCAATTTTTGGACAAGTGGTTCAAAAGTTATTAAATTTCAAAGTTCAATTTAAATTCTGCCTATTTAATTAAATCCAGAAAATATTGGCCGAACCGTTTTATACCGGGCCAGTGGCTAGCCAGAGCCACTGACGGGTGGGCCAGCGGCCACGCGGGCAGGCCACGTCGACCGGCCGGCCCACTGCCAGGTTTGACTGGCGGGGGCGCAACGACCGGCGCGAGCGCGCGGTCACCGGCGGCGGCGTCGTGGACCTACTCGTCGCACGCGTTCATCCGGGGGCACGAGAGGGGGCGGGATCGACGCGGCGCGAGTCGGGGAACCTAGAACGGGCGGCGCCGCCACGGAATGGTCGCCGGAGCGACGGGCACGACGGCGACAGGCGGCGGCCGACGGTGGCTAACGCGAATCCGACGAACTAGGGGGAGAGAGGAGGGGCGGTGAGGTCCGGGAGGAGCGCAAGCTCACCCTGAGTGCGTAGGGCTGCTCGGCGGTGGCGGAGGAGGCCGGTAGCGGCGGCGATGGTGCACGGCGGCCGTCGGTCGGAGGCGGAGAGGAAGAGGACGACGGCGGCGATCCCGGGCTTCCCGCACCGATTCCTCGCTCGAGAAAGAACAAGGAGGCGAGGCGGAGCTCCTGGCGGCTTCAGTTGGTCCCGGGGAGGCTCCGGTCGTCGGCGATGCGGCGGCGGGCGCAGCTAGGTCACGGGCATGGCGGCGGCGCTTCTAGGGTTTCTGCAGGTGGGGGAAAAGGAGGGGGGAGGAGGAGCAGCAGGTCGCGGGGGAGCTCTTTATGCCCCAAGGGGGGCCAGGGTGCAAGGGGGAGCGAGGGAGGCCACGGGTGCGCGGCGTCCATGGCGGCAGTGATCCCACTGTCGCCACAGTTGAAGAAGGTCCTGACAGTGGGGACCCACTGTCAGGGTTTTAACCTTTTTCCTTTTCCCTTTTATTTCCAGTAGGGTTTTGCATTTAATTGAGGCCTCAAATCATTTTCTAAAATTCTGTAAAAATTCAAGTGGGTCCCAAATGACATGCAGAACCTACCCAAAAATTGGTGTTGCAAACTAAAATGTTTTGCAACATATTTGTTCATAGGGTTTAGTTATGGCCATTTTTGATAATTGCCACAATGTATTTAATTGGGGCTCTTAAATGTTTTCAAAAATTCTGGGGAAATTCATAGGGCTTTTATATATTATGTGGAACCAGTGGTAAAATTTGCAGTCCATTTGGAAAATATCTTATGTGGTAACATTTCAGAAATTGGCCCTCTTGCATTTTAGGTCTTTATTTAATTTGTTGATTTTGCTAGGCATTTAAATTTGGCAAAATCATATTGGTTGATCTTGGAACTTCCTGGACAAATATGGAAACTCCAGAATACTTTGGTTTTGCGAACTTGAGCAATTGCATTTGGGTTTGGAATTTTTAGGAAGTGTTTGTTCCCTTTTAAATGTTTTCCATTGTTTGCAATATTTAACTTAGCAATTTAAATATGTATGCCATGATGCAATGAAAATAAAAAGTGAAAATTTGGCCCATATTTTAGGGTACCAAATCTGGGCTGTTACACCTGGTGTGCCGAGGGAACTCGCCGAGCACTCTCTTCACGTCCGGCCAGATGCCAAGCCGGTAAAACAGTCCCTGCGACGTTTCGCGGAAGGAAGAAGGCAGCTCATAGGAGAAGAAATAGCCCGGCTACTCGCGGCCGGGTTCATCAAAGAAGTGCAACACACGGAATGGTTAGCCAATCCGGTGATGGTGGAAAAGAAGAACAAGAAATGGCGGATGTGTATCGACTACACCCACCTCAACAAGGCTTGCCCTAAAGACCCCTTCGCATTGCCGCGCATCGACCAAGTGATCGACTCCACGGCCGGCTGCGACCTCCTCTCCCTCCTCGACGCCTACTCCGGCTACCACCAAATTCCGCTGAATCCGGACGACCAGCTCAAGACCGCCTTCATCACCCCATACGGCCCGTACTGCTACACCACCATGCCGTTCGGCTTGAAGAACGCGGGAGCAACATACCAGCGCTGCATGCAGAAATGCCTGCACGACCAAATCGGTCGCAACGCACACGCCTACGTCGACGACGTCGTCATCAAGACCAAGGAGAAGCACACCCTCCTCCTCGACCTCAAGGAAACCTTCGACAACCTCCGCCGCTTCCAGATGAAGCTCAACCCAGAGAAATGCGTGTTCGGCGTTCCAGCCGGACAGCTACTCGGCTACCTTGTGTCGGCACGAGGGATCGAAGCCAACCCGGAGAAAATCGCCGCCATCGACAACATGCGACAACCAAGAAGCGTCAAGGACATCCAGAAGTTCGCCGGGTGCCTAGCTTCTCTTAGCCGTTTCATCAGCCGGCTTGGGGAGAAGGCTCTCCCGCTCTACCACTTACTGAAGAAAACGGACAAGTTCGTCTGGAGCGACGCGGCCGACGCCGCCTTCAAGGAACTCAAGCGAGCAATGACCACCACCCCAGTCCTAGCACCTCCGACTCCAAAGGATCCCATGCTCATGTACATCGCCGCCTCCAACCGAGTCGTCAGCGTGGTCCTAGTGGTGGAACGAGACGAACCCGGCAAGCAGCGGCCGGTTCAGCGGCCAGTCTACTACCTCAGTGAGGTGCTCTCGCAGTCGAAGCAAAACTACCCGCACTACCAGAAGCTCGTATACGGCGTGTACATGGCAACGAAGAAGCTGAAGCATTACTTTCAAGAGCACCCGATCAAAGTGATAAGCGACGCGCCGCTTGCCGAGATCATAGGCAACAAGGATGCAACCGGCAGAGTTGCGAAATGGGCGATCAACCTGACGGCGCACGGAGTCGAGTACGACAAGAGAACAGCGATCAAGTCGCAGGAGCTGGCAGACTTTCTCGCCGACTGGACGGAGACGGACCACGTACCGCCGCCACCCGGCTCCGGCGAGCATTGGCTCATGCATTTTGATGGATCCAAAAGATACTGGGGACTCGGCGCCGGAATCGTCCTCACCTCACCCAAGGGGGGCCGACTCGAATACGTGCTACAGATCCACTTCACGGCGTCCAACAACGTAGCCGAGTATGAAGCTCTCGCACACGGCCTGAAGCTTGCCAAGGCCATGAACATCAAGCGAATCCTCTGCTACGGCGACTCCGACTTGGTGGTCCAGCAGACCACTGGTCATTGGGACGCCAAGGACCCCAACATGGCCGCCTACCGCTTCTTCGTCCAGCAGCTCGCGGGATACTTCGAAGGATGCGAGTTCCACCACATCCACCGCTCCAACAACGAGGCAGCCGACACCCTGGCGAACATTGGCTCTCTTCGCGAGGAAATCCCACCCGGCGTCGCCCTCGAGAAGCTCTACAAACCATCCATCACGCCGTGTCCCGGCTCCGATTCCATCCGGATGCCGCCGGACGCGGAGTCGGCTGGGCCGGCTCCAGGCGAGACGGAGCCCGTCGAGGTCCTCGTCATCGAAGCGGCTCCACCATGGACCCAACCCTTCCTCGCCTACCTCGCCAACAACGAGCTCCCGGCGGACGAGCTCATCGCCAGGCAAATCAAACGCCGGGCAAGTGCTTACACCATCATCAACAACGAGCTATACAAGCGCAGCGTATCCGGAATGTTCCAACGCTGCGTGAGCAAAGAAGAAGGAAAGAGGATCCTCAAGGAGATCCATCAAGGCGAATGCGGCCATCACGCATCTTCAAGGGCAATTGTGGCTAAGGCGTTCAGGCACGGGTTCTACTGGCCGACTGCGTTGGCGGACGCAAACCAACTGGTCCGACTCTGCAACGGCTGCCAACGATTTGCAACGCAGAAGCACACGCCGGCTTCAGCACTTAAAACGATTCCTATCACCTGGCCGTTTGCCGTCTGGGGGCTCGACATGGTTGGACCACTGAGGAGATCCAGTGGAGGCATGACACACCTGCTGGTAGCAGTCGACAAGTTCACGAAATGGATCGAAGCCAAGCCGATCAAGAAACTGGATGGACCAACGGCAGTCAAGTTCTTCAAAAGCATCATCTACCGCTTCGGCTACCCCAACAGCATCATCACAGACAACGGGACAAACTTCGTCAAGGGAGAATTCGCCAGGTTCTGCGGCAGGACCGGCATCCGGCTCGACGTGGCCTCCGTCGCACACCCGCAGTCGAACGGGCAAGTCGAGCGAGCAAACGGCCTCATTCTAGCCGGCATCAAGCCTCGGCTGCTCGAACCGCTCGAGCGGGCAGCCGGCGCATGGGAAGAAGAGCTACCTTCCGTCCTCTGGAGCCTAAGGACAACGCCGAATCGCTCAACCGGCTTCACCCCCTTCTTCCTCGTCCATGGGGCGGAAGCCGTCCTGCCAACGGACATCGAGCACGACGCACCCCGGATCGTGCTGTACACGGAAGCGCAAGCTAAGCAAGCCTACGAAGATGGAATGGACCTGCTCGAGGAAGCACGCCAGCTTGCCGAATCAAGATCGGCGATGTACCAGCAACAACTACGCAACTACCACAGCCGGCGCATCAAGAACGTCCACTTTCGAGAAGGCGACCTCGTGCTCCGGTTGATCCAGGACACCAAAAACATGCACAAGTTGTCATCGCCGTGGGAAGGACCATTCATCGTCAGCAAAGCGCTCATCAACAATGCCTACTACCTCATCGACGCCCGCGAGCACAAGAAGGACACGATGGACAAGGAAGGCGATGAAACGGAAAGGCCATGGAACGCGGCACTCTTGCGTCGATTCTACACTTGAGAAAGTACAATGTATGTATCACCTATGCTATCAATAAAAGAAACGAGAAAGATGAGCACATGAGCAATTTTTCGCAACTTTTTCTGCATTTTCTAACCGGCTCTTCCGGCAGCCGGCAAGCTTGCCTTTAGCGGCCGTGTAGCGTGACTAACCCCTAAACGGCTAACTCTTCGAATCCGGTTAAGGCCGGCAAGAGAACAAGCTGGAGGGGGCAAACAACGTGAAAAACGCATAAAGTGAAGTCCTGCCGGCTGAAGTAACGTTCTTCTGCAAACTCGGCCAAGCCGGCAGTCGGCAATCACTTCTCCGACTACGGATGACTAACTGCACAATGCTAAACGGCTAACTCTTCGAATCCGGTTAAGGCCGGCAAGAGAATAAGCTGGAGGCGGAGTGTATGCGAAAGACGTAAGAAGTAGAAGTCGTTACCGGCTGAGAAAACTCTGGCCTAACAAACCGGACCCTAGCGTTATAGTAGTGTGCATGATCCCGCTAGACGGTGAAGTGCACACGAACGGCGACGGGAAAGGCTACAGGTGAGTGTAAAGTTGAGTTAAGCACAGTAAAGGTATACTCCATGATTATAACAGCAAACTAATCGCTTCGTCATTTTCATTTCACACACGGAAACGCCGCCGACCGGCTTCGAGAGCCCAAGCCGGACACAGACACAACGAACAGGAAATAAAAACAGCGTACAAGTAAAAAAGCACAGGAACAAAAGCATTGGAATTAAACATCAGGTGCAAGGTCTTACAGATGGAAACTGGATAACAAAACAAAAGAGGGAGGTCCACAGGCGGACCTTCCCCGCACAACTACAAGGTCGAGCCGGCAGAGCTCCCTAAGCGGCAACCGTCGCCTTCCCGGATCCGCCGATCCTCTTGCCGGCCCAGTGCTTGATGCAGAGGGTGCCGTCGAACACCTTCACGAAGAAGACGCCCTTGTCACGACGGAGGCGGAAGCAGAGGATGAAGCCAGCTTCGAGCTCGTAGAAGTCGGCGAACTCGTCCCAACCCCTAACAAACTCCACCCGGTTGACAACAGCATTGCCCACCACCTGGGAGGTGAAGCGGACGGTTGCGTCCCAGGGACCCTGGGAGGCACCCTCACGGAAGAGCCTGAATTTGAAGTGGCCAACGCCTGGCAGCGCGTCGGCGAAGGCGTCGGGAAGCCTCTGCACCGGCCCAGTAACTGGCGAGTGCAGGATCAGGAGAAACTCCCCGATGGGGAACACACCCCAAGGCGGACGCCGCGGATTCTCCAGGGAGTCGGAAGAGGCGGAGGACTGCTCCGCGCTCTCTTCCTCGCTGTCGGCGACGGCAGAGGGAGCGTACTTAGGAATCGGGTCGAAGCCCGGAGGTGGAAGAACAGGGGTGGCCTCCTCCTCGCTTGATGTGTCGTCAAGAACAAGGAGCTGCTTGCCACGACCAGCGCAGATGCTAACGGCGCCACGGGCGGCACCCGCACTCCTTAAGCCGGCACGGCGACCAGCGCGGCCAGCGCTGCTACCGGCGGCAGCGGAGGCGACTGCCTTCCCCCGCCCACGGCCGCCGCTCTTGGGGGGACGACCGCGAGGACGCTTCGCCGGAGGCGCAGCGGCGGTCTCCTCAGCGACAGCGTCCATGGGCTCAGACTTCACCATGGCAGAGATGCGCAAGGAAGCAAGACGAGGAAGGCGAAAAGGGAGCGAAGAAGCGCGAGTGAAGAAGAAGAAGGAAAACGGTGAAGCTTTATAGCACAAACGAGGGACAACGTGGGAGACCCAACCGTCGCCCACGATCCCACGATCTACACGTGGCAACGAAATCCAGTTGACGGGACCCTTCAGTAACTGTAACCGGGTCCACGCACAGAAGCCAAGGAGGCAAGGCCAAGCCGGCCAAAAAGATACCCGGGGGCTGCGCACCCGCCAAGGCGGCTGCCCAGACCCGGACGAACATAAAAACACCCCGAGTCACGGACTCGGGGGCTGCCAAGCCGCCAGCCGGCAAAAAGATTCCCGGGGGCTGCGCACCCGCCAAGGCGGCTGCCCAGACCCGGACGAAAATAAAAATCACCCCGAGTCATGGACTCGGGGGCTGCGAAGCCGTCAGCCGGCAAAAGATGCCCGGGGGCTGCGCACCCGCCAAGCCGGCTGCCCAGACCCGGATGAATATATAAAAAAACCACCCCGAGTCATGGACTCGGGGGCTGCGAAGCCGTCAGCCGGCAAAAGATGCCCGGGGGCTGCGCACCCGCCAAGCCGGCTGCCCAGACCCGGATGAATATATAAAAACCACCCCGAGTCATGGACTCGGGGGCTGCACGATATAACGACGACAGAAGACAAGCGATAAGCAGGAAACGTGAAATTTCGACCCGGCTAGATGCTCAAGCCGGCCCAAAATTCGGGGGCTAGGGATGGTGATAATCATCACCAAAAACAAGCACGAATTATAGCACAAAGGCCCAGCAGTCACAGAGAAAATGACACTCACGATAACAGACCATGGCAGGAAGCAGAATAGCAAGTTTTTACATGATGACCTTTAAAGGTGTCCAAGATAACAAGGCGGTTAATGTGGCGGGACAGTTAACGGCACAGAATAACAGTTACACCCGGCATCCCGGGGAGATGAACGAATCAAATGGTAGCGGCGTCAGTAGCGGCAGCAGCGGCGCCGGCTCCAGCATCTTCAGTCGGTTTCGGCGTCGAAGATGGCTCGGCAGGTACCAGCGTCGTTAAGTCAACCGCCTCGGCAATCCGCTTGGAAGCCTCGGCAATTTCTGGACGCAAGTTCGCGAAGGACGTCCCGTCGCGGAAGCCGTCCATCAGCCTGCTCGTCTGCAGGCCAGGGTACCATGACTTCACCACGGCCAGGGCCATGTCGGTACCTCCGCGCGCCGCCATCTCCACTTGATCATTGATGCCGGCAGGCGCTCCTTCGAGCCGAGCGCATAAATCGTGGAGAGTAGCCGGCAAGGGAGTGTCCGGCCACAGGTTCTCAAGCACGCCTTCAGCCGCTTCCTTTAGCCGCTTGAATTCCTGGCCGAGTCGCAGAAGACGGGAGGCGGTAGTCGGAGCAGACCCGGCAGCGGCACCAGAAGACTCCGGTCGAGAGTGAGCCGAGGCAGCATCTTGTTGGAGTTGCGTATCCACTTCGGGATAGAGGCCTGCATTTCAAACCAGTAAGGCCGAGTAGAAGACCTAAAGCAAGAAACCAAGGAGAAAGAAGACCTCACTTACCGAGGATCAGCTCGTTTACGCCCTCAATCTCCTTGACCAGGCCGCTCACCAGCTGTTCATGCTCAAGCTCGCGCGTCTTGACCTCCTGGACGATCTTGTCGTTATTCTCGACGGAAGCCTTCAGCAGGTCCTTCAGCTTGGCCGAATCACCGCGGAGAGACTCAACCTCGCTCTGCCTCCGACGCTCGGCCTCCCGCAGTTTTGCCGCCTCCTCGCCCAGCCGGACGACCTCGAGGCGGCGCTCTTCTAATGCCTTCTCCGCCGCTTGGAGATCGGCCTTGGTTGAGGTCAAGGCGGCATCCTTCTCCTTCAGTTGCTTCTCCAAGCCGGCGCGGGAGGTGGAGTCACCTGTGGAGATCAAGTCACCGTCAAGCCAAGACATGTAAGAGAAAAGGCAGAACGGCAAGACAAAGTGCAGAAAGAAAAAGGGAGCCAAACCTTTGGCCGCCTCAAGCTCCCGCTTGAGCAATGTCGCCTCCCTATTCGCCGCGGCAAGGCCTTGCTCCATGGAGGAGCAGAGCAATGTCACGTTGGCCAAGTTCTCCCGGGCCACCCGCTCCGCCAGTTCGGCGAGGGGAAATTTTCCCGACGCATCGGGCCGAGCCGGCACCGGTCCGGAGTACGTCGGAGAAGACACCAGAGTTGATTGGCGAGGGCCGGGGAGCGAAGCCGTCGCTTCCGCGATGGCCTTATCCTTGGCTGTCACGGCCACTGTCAAAGAAGGGGTGGGGAAGGCGGTATACCCAGCCCCGGCGCCGGGCTGGGAAACCACCTGGAAAGCGCCCACTGGCGTCTCGGCATCTCCACCTGAAGCCGGAGGGTTGAAATCGACCACAAGGGGGGCCGCCTCCGCCAGCACTCGGCTGGCCGCCTCCGTCGTCTTCGCCTCCGAAGGCGGATCAGCCGCCTCCGCCAGCACTCGGCTGGCCGCCTCCGTCGTCTTCGCCTCTGAAGGCGGATCAGCCGCCTGCGCCACGGGGACCTCGGTGACAGGCACCGAAGCCGACTCCTTTACAGCGACGACTGCCGTCTCCACTATAGGGAGCGGTGCCCTACGAAACAAGGAAGGCGTCACCATCGAGTGCAAGTTGCGAAGATTCCCACCACAAGACAAGGACTTACCCGACACACGAGCCCAGCGCCTTGGCCGTCCTCCTCTTCGTACGCTTTGGTGGGGGAGGGGGCACGGCGTCGGACGGGCGCTTCACGCCTCCGGAAGGCACATCGCCGCCTTTCGCCGGGACGACAGGGTCCTCGACCGGCCGCTCCGTGCGAGCCGGCACCACCTCGACCCCAGCAGAGACCTTGGCGGTATTGCCGGCCTCCGCGCCCGCTGCCGCCTTCTCCTCGGCCGCCTTGGCAGCCGCTGGCTGCTTTGCAGCCGCCTGGGCGTCCATCGACGCCCGGATCGAGTCCGCCTGCGCCAGCTCCGCGTAAATAGCCTTCTCCATATCCTCAATACCCGAGTCATAACCAAGAACAGTAGGAGGGGAAAGATTAACCACCTGGGCGCGGGTCTTGCCGGCGGCGGGTTCTGCCCTCTCCGCGTCCGCCGCCTTCGTCCTCTCCTCGTCCTCCCTCGAGGCCAGCAGCTGCTCCACAGTAAAATCAGCATCAGATGCTCCCAAGGCTAAGACTGCCTGCGCCGTCCGAGCATAAAACTCCCTCTCCAAGTCATCCGGATTCGAATCGTAAATAAAATCACCACCTAAAGCAGGACCAATCACCTCGTTTTTGGCCCCACCAGTCTGGGCCTCCTCCTCCGCCATTTTGGCGTCGACCTCAGCCCGGACGTCGGCCATGATCTCGTCCGCCCTAGCCTCAGTCTCAGACGTCTCCGCCCTCGTTCTTCCGGCTGGCGACAGGCCGCCCGTGGTAGGCCGGGAAGACGTCGAAGCCCGCTTTTTGGCGGGATGCACGCCTCGCTTCTCAAACGCACCCTTCCGCTTGGGCGGCGCGGTATTCGCATCGACATCGGCGGCCGACTTCGACCGCCTCTCCTTCACGGTCCGCCGAGGAAGAACCACCTTCTTCCGCGCCGCCGCCTCCAATTCCTTGGTCCGGCGGGTGGATATCGCCGGCTTGGAGGCTGGCACGGAGGAAGAACCCTCTGAGTCCGGTTCAGAGCCAGTGGAGAGATCTACTACCACACGCGCAACATTGTCAGCCTGCCCGGCGACCCCGGGCCCAGAAGACTTACCACGGGACGACGAAACCGGAGGCGGATCGTCATGCTCAAGATCCTCGTCCCTATAGGCGGCCGAGTCGGAGTCGGCGCCGGTAGCAGGGGCCGGGCTCGTTGCAGTCCGGGTGGCGTCATCATCGCCCCCATCATCGTCGCCGGCATCAGCACCTCCACCCGACGACTCGGTGGTGTCGCCGCGTGTTCCCGCGATGACACGGGCATCGCCGCCGGATTCGCCTCCAGCGGCAGTGTCCGCACCTCCGCCCACCGCCTGCTCCTCGGCGGCGCTCTCCCCCTCCAGCATGGCCGTCTGCGCCGCAGAAAGGGGACCCTGGACATCAGGCTCGAAGACTACTTCAAAATCTTCAACCATCTGGACCTCACAAAGCTACCCGGCAAGCCGGCTAGATCAGGCGGCAGCCGGAAAAGGAATCGAAAGCAAAATGAGGAGGAAGCTAACCTCAGGAGCGCGGTCCGAGCGGACGAAGGGATCGAGCCCGAAGTCCCAATCATCCTCAAGCCTGTCGGTGATGAGACGGGAAACCCACTCGCTTAATCCCTCCTGCGTCGGGATGTTCATGGAAGCACAAGTGGGATCCCGGACGCCGGAGTAGAAGCACATCTTGTGCGAGCGCTCCTGCAGCGGGAACATCCGCCTTGTTGTCCAGGCCATGGTCAGGTCCCTGGACGTCAAGCCGTCCGCCACCAGCTTCTCCAGGCGGGCGAACAGGGTGCTTTGCAGATTCTCATCGACTGCCGGCTTCCGGCTCCAGGATCTGTCCGCCGGACGCGTATTGGCGAAGGCGGGGAGGTTGATCCGGTCAGCCGCAGTTGCGTTCTTGACATAGAAGTATGTATTCTGCCATTTCTTGATGGATTCGGGCAGATGGATCTTGGGAAATGGCGTGCTCTTCGCGCTGATGGAGACGCCACCGCAGTCCCGTTGCAGCCCAGCGGTCACCTGGGACCGCAAGAAGAAGAACATGCCGAAGAGCTCCATACTGGGCCAAACGCCCAAATACGCTTCGCACAGCGTGACGAAGCAGGACAACTGCGTGATGCAGTTTGCCCCTAGATGGTGAGGCTGCAGCCCATAAAAATGCAGAAACTCGTTGAAGAACGAGCTGACGGGGAGCCCCAATCCCCGCTCCACATGCGTGTAGAACATGACGAATTCATCCGGTTTGGGCCTCGGCGAGATCTCTCCAGGGGGCGGGGCGCGAGCCTCCACATCGCCGCTCTTCCCCATGGACCCATTCCGGTGAAGCTTCAGAAGGAACTTATTGTCGATGATGGAACCCATCCAGGCACCCGTGCCCGCCATTGAAGATCTGTTGCCCGTGGTGGAGGAGGCGGAAGCGGAAGTGGCAAGGCGGAGAAATCGGCAAGGAGCAAGAGGAGCAAGAACTGGCGAAGAAGACGAAGCGGGAGAGAGGAGCGGAAATTCTGAACCTTCCCCCTCTTTTCCCCTTTAAAAGCGGGGCAGGCGGAACCGCACCGCTCCATGCGCCACGTGGGGCGCGGGCAGGCCGTGCCGTCCACAAACGATCCCACTAACAAGTAGTTGCCACAGACGATCCAGTCCGCAGAAGACCGAAGCGACGTGCCCCTGACATCGGGCAGAGCACAACCGCCACGACCAAGCGGCGAAACGTGGCTGACGCATGCCACGACTCACGATTCCCGAGACATCCAGACTACCGGAGACCGGCTACCCCAAGCCGGACCAACCGCCTCCGGCCACTGTCACCTTATCCGGCAAACCCCAAGCCGGACGACTTCAACTACAGCGACAAACAAAACGTTGAAGCTCGAGAAGTCTACCCGGCAGGCCGGCAAGACTCCACGATCTCGGGGGCTAGTGTCGGGGATATGAACCCCTGATATCCCTAAGAGGTCCATTTCTTCAAAAAACTACAAGGGCCGGCTACAGCGTGCCGCCTGAAGCCCGCCGGATGAAGCAAGCCGTTTCGCCTACCCGGAGGCGGACGGCCGGCTAGAGCAGCCGGCCTCTACCAACCGACCGGTCCGTACTAGTGGGCCCGGAACGTCCAGCTCCTGTCGGGCGTTACCGTTACAATGTAATGATGATATAGCTCCAGCCGGCTCCAGAGTAGTGATGTCATAGGGGCAATCGTGTAATCTCCTTGTAACCCAAAACCCTAGACGCTGCCTATATAAGGCGTGCATGGGCCTCCTGCGCGAGGCGAGCAAGCGAACAGGACACACGGATACGTAGATCATCGTCTTCCATCTCTAGCCGGCTTGACATCTCTAGCCGGCACCACCGCCATACAGCTCCAGGAGCAACCTCTGTATCCCGATCTGTGATCAATCAATAAGAACAAGAAGAGCAGGACGTAGGGGTGTTACCTCCACAAGGAGGGCCCCGAACCTGGGTAACCGACGTGTGTTTGCATGTTTGTTGCTCAATCCCGCGCGAGCATCCGATCGTCGCCTGCCCCACACTCTTTTCCGTCTTTGATGGATATGCCGTGCCACCCACCACGACAGGGAGCTTGGACCATTTTATTGGAGGGAAAATCTCGGTGGCGAAGGCGGAAAGCATAGGTTGGTTGCAAGCCATGTCGGTTTAAGGCCGACGATGCGTGCGAAAGTTGCACCGCCGGTGTGTAGAGAAACCACAACGCCCGCCTCGGAAACAACATCACTATTAATTAGGTTGTCCGGCATGTGTCGATGACACATTGGACCCACCTGTCGGAGGGACGTGTCCGGACGTGTCTAGCACTCTTGAGCTGACCCCGAAACTTAGGGGCAGAGAAGGGTAGGGATCCCTATTGGAACGATAGAGGGGCTTATCCCGGGCGCCGGTAGAGATGCTCTCCGGTAGTAATGTCTTATCTGATCGATCGTTAACACTTTTGCTGGTAAAGTTCGCTCGGTCCACTTCTTTTGTATGTGATGGTTTTGTCGGCTGACCCCAAATTATACAGTGCTCAGCAAGTGTAATTGTTACTATAGTAAGCACTACTTGCTGGAACCTGTTTTATATGGCTAGACATCTAGCAGTTTGTCACCTGCTGCAGCTAGCTGCACACAGAACGTGGTGACGTCATAGTTCACAGGAAAACGTCATCCAACGAAGAGCAATGGCATACATATCCTTGGACCCATTCAAATCCGAGCATCATCAACATGGCTGACACAAAAAAACTAATTCAAATTATTCATAGAATTCAAAGTGCTCAACTAGAGGCGAACTATTGCGTGTAGCAATATGAGCACCTCAACATTTCGATGGCTCTACATTGGCATGTACATGTGCAAACAAGGACGAATCGAAAACCAGAACAATAGCGCGCGCGCGATCGCCATTGATCCTGAACTAACAAACTAGTACAACGAACATCCTTAGCTTGGCTCTCTCTATCTCATGCCTGCCCGAAGACGGCCTCCCAGACGTCCTCGAAGGCGGCGAGGATCGCCGGGTGGTGCTCCGGCGAGTTGAGCGAGAGGTAAGACCTCAGGAGCTCCTCCATCTTCCCCACGCTGGCGACGCGACGCTCCACGACCATCTCCACCATCGAGCTCCGGAAGTCCGCGTACGGGTTGCTCGACCGCTTCACCACCGCTACTCCCGCGCCGACGGTGCCAGCCTCCACCTTCTTCATGTTGTTCCGCTGGTGGTGCTGCTTAGCCGTCACGGAAGCGCGCCGCGGCGCACGGCGTGGCGCGCTGATCTTGTGGCTCTTCCTGGAGGCAGTGCTGCTGTTGGTGTGGTAGAACTCCGAGGTGGAGTCGGAGGAGAAGCTGAGGGACGAGAAGAGCGTCCGCGTCTCGGCCTCCTCGTCGTCGTCGGTGCTGAGCTGCGCGAGCTCGTCACCGGTCACGGTGGACGAGGAGCAGCTGTACGGCGTGGAGGTCCTCGGCGATGGCCGCGCACGCCCACGGGAGGAGTACGAGCAACGCCGTCTTGACACTGATCCAGAGCACGGCTTGCCCTTGCTCTGTTTCTTGGCATCGTTCGTTGGCAACGACGACAGGAGGGGGGCGTCGGAGCGGATAGACCGGCGACGGGAGGTCGTGCCGGTGCAATCGGTGGAGGCGTGGACGACTGACGAGCTCCGGCGGCGTGAATGGCTGCCTTCCTCGAGCTTGGGCCTCTGGTAGGTGCAGGGGATGGACCAGTCAGAGGAATGTCGTGGCTCCTGGCGGGGGTTGGCGGTGGGCTTATCGAGGCTGACGAACGCCGTGGCCGATGTGGTTGTGGTCTTGGTGGCGTTCGTGGTGCAAGAAGAATGCACAAGGAGCTGCGCGAGCCTCTGCTTCAGCCGGCCTCCGGCGCCGACGCCGTTGCGGTGGTGGGGGGTCTTGTCCATGAACGGTGAGTGCATCGTGTATGACTGATCTCGGGGATAAAATCAAGGGGAAGGGGGATAAGCGAGAGTGAGGAGTGTCTGGTTTTCGGACACTGGTTTTTGGTTTATATTGTCGACTCGAGCCGCGGCTTTGAGTGTGAATCTTCAAACGAGAGGGTTAATGGAAACAAGTGGGTAGAAAGAAGAATCTGGCGACAGTTGCCATGGCCGCATGTGTAAGGTCTAGGCTGTAGGGGACGAGGGGCACGGGCATTTGGTTGGCGGATGGACGGTTAAGACGTAAGCAAGTTTTGTCAGTCTCGATTCTAACAACATCTGTAGCAGACTGTCTGCTCCCTCTATCCGAAATTATTCTACGTTCTGAGTTTAGTTAAAACTAAAGTCAAACTTTATAAACTTTGACTAAGTATATATGAAAAAATATCAATATGTATAATATAAAATAAATATTATTAGAATCATCATAAAATATATATTTGCATTATATAATGGTATATTATTGATGTTGGTAATTTTTTCTATATACCTGATAGAATATGTTGGTACTTTTTTCTATATACATTGTTTGCTTCATGTCAACTATAGACAATTGTTTCGGATCACTTTATTTCATATCATGTGCTTTACATTACTACTTAATAAAGATTGTGTTGGTAGCATGTCTCATCAAAAGTTATTCTTTTTATCACTTACCTACTCGAGGGTGAGTAGGAGTTAAGCTTGGGGATGCTGATACGTGTCAAATGTATCAATAATTTTTGATTGTTACATGCTTGTTTTATACCATTACTACATGTTTTTCACTATGGTTTCATAGCATTCTCTGGACTAACCAATTAACTCAGTGCCCAATGCCAGTTTTTGTCTATTTTGTCTGTGCATTGCAGAAAATGCCCAAAAATAAAAGTGGTCAGAAAAATCTAAAAAAATTACAGTAATTCTAATTCTCCAGAAAACTCTGGGAGCCAGAAGGACAGGTCCAGAGGAGACCCGGAACACACCACTCGGGTGCCAGCCGCAGCCATAGCCCGCCCCTGGCCCTAAAAAACGCCCCGGAGCCACCCTTTGGACTATATATTCGTCACGTCGAGAGAAACCTAAGCCCTAGAGAATTTTTCCAGAAACACAACAGAGCTCCGCCGCCATCCAAAACCGTAATTCGGGGGACAGAAGTTCCTGTTTCGGCACCCTGCCAGGGCGGGGATCGACCTCCGGAGCCATCTTCATCAACATTGCTGCTTTCGGAGATGATGCGGGAGTAATCCCTCATCGGGGCTGAGGCTTGTACCTGTAACTATGTGGTTATCTCTCTTTCCCATGATGTGATCTTGATTATGATCATGACTCATGAGCTTTGTTATTATAGTTGAATACATAATGTTTCCCTTTATGTAATGGATATGATGTTGCTCAAGTGATGTTATCTAGTATAATTTCCGGAGTCACCGTTGTGATCACGGTGCCACGGTGACAGTGCGGGTGCCGCGTGTGACTCTATGGACTATAGATTAGAGGGATCTTCATCATGAGGTTGTTCTTTATTCTTGTTGGATTGAATAGATCATTAGGTTTCTTGATGCTTGTGTTTAGTATAATCTCCATGGTGTGATAGTGATAGCGCGCGTGCTGTGGATTTATTAGAAAGAGACTATTCAAGAGATATGTTATGGTGTCTGTTAGTACTATCTTTGGATGCTGATAGTGACAGCGTGCAGTGTCCCTAGATGTGGAATACGAACTTTAAGGTGTGCTTTTGTAGCCCTACGCGATTCTCAGCCTGTTTCGATCCACAAAAGAATGATCTCTGAGTAATGTCTACCATGCATGCTTTTGTAGGAAATATCATGTGTTTAATTATGTTAATGATGTTGAGAGTAGTCACTAGTGAAAGTATGAAGCCTAGCCCTTGTTTCCAACCATTGAAACACCATTTTTAGTCACTTTTGCCACTTGTTTGGTTGCTGCCATTTTTATTACAGAATTACAAAACCTTGTTTTACCATCCATATTACCTATATTTTATCATTTCTTCGCCGAACTAGTGCACCTATACAACTGACAATTGTATTAGGTGTGTTGGTGACACAAGAGACTTGTTGTATCTTAATTGCAGGGTTGTTTGAGAGGGATTGATGACCCACAAGTGTAGGGGATCGCAACAGTCTTCGAGGGAAGTAAAACTAAAATTTATTGATTCGACACAAGGGGAGCCAAAAAATATTTATAAGCCTTAGCAGTTGAGTTGTCAATTCAACCACACCTGAAAGAGAACTCACTCGGTGCATGTCGTGTCTTGGATCACGGACACCGGGAGTAAAGGATACTCCCTTTTTAGGTTCGGCACGGGGCGCGAAGGAGGCTGGTAGACGCCAACTTCCGGGAGAACCAAGGAGTTACCCAGGTTCAGGCCGCCCGGAGGCCAAAAGCCCTACTCCTGCATGTCTGGATTGAGTGGAACATCATGGTGTGGCTTACAGAGGTGGTTGCGGGTGAGAACCCAGGAGGTGTTGGCTAGAGGTTGAAGATGATCAGATCGTTTCCTGGAGGAGATCACCTCTCGCCTATGCTATTCTTGGCTGGTGCGCTACCTAGCCTAGCCTCCGACTCTTTGGAATTCTCCCCTCTCGACCTGTTCCGACCCCCTTCCTCCGGTGCCTCGGTCCTCCTTTTATAGGCTAAGGGGATCCCACAAGGGCACCTTTGGGGGCGGAGGGGTTTTAGGGGGAAAACCCTTCGGGTCCTTCTTATGAGGCGACGTGGCCTCTTCTCGTCCAAGTATTCTTCTGAGAGGGGTTAGGTGCGGTCGCCCACCTTTTGCAAAGCTGGCGGACAAAGGTTGACACCTTTACCGACCGTGTCCCCGCGTGACGCCTCCATCTTCTTGGCACCCAAGTCTTCTAAGAGCTTCCAGCAGGAGCTGGCAAGCTTATCCTCGTCGCTGTACGGAGGTTGGAGCCCGGGGGTGAGCCTGGCCTCCTGCCGGGCGTCCGGGTCCCCGGGACCTCCGCGTCGTCTGCTGGGTTGAGGGTGACCCCGGAAGGTCACTCGGTCCTTAGTCGTGGTTGTCGATGCCGTCCTTGTCCGGTTGCCGTGGGGCAGATGGGGGGCCCATCTGCTAGTGTCGAACCCTTGCCTTGTTCATCTTCTTGGTGGGCCCACTGGTGGTGGACCCACTTTGACCGCATCAGGGGAACCCCGTGTTCCACTGTTGCGACAGTAGCCCCCGGGCATAGTCCCGGCGGGCACGTCCTTCTGCTGCCGGGGCTATGACCAAAAAGTCAAAGTGGGTCCCCGGCATCTTGTCTTGATTGTCCCATCCCATCCGCCGAGGCTGCACTCATAGGGAAGCAGCGCGAGCCTACCAGGTCTTCTTTGTCTTGGTGAACGTTTGTGATCCGCGCGGATCGCCAATGTCTGTCTTGAATCCAACGGGAGGAAGCGCCCCGAGCGGAATGCCTCCTCGATCCCCACGCCGGCCGGAGTGGTGGGGCCACGACGCGATGCGTGGGATGCCTTATAAGCCACGATTCGTCGGAATTGTAGCCGTTACTTCTCCCAAATCGAAGAAATCCTCAAATCGCCGCCCGCCGCTCTCCGCCTTCTTCCTTCTCGCCGTGCGCCACCTTCTTCGTTTCGCCGCCTGCTGCGCGCTTCCTCCTCCCACCCATGGAGCCCAAGTGGGGGAGAGGAGTGGTGAGGAAAGTGAGGCAGCCCGTCGAGAGGGAGAAAGCAGCGGCGGGCTCTGCCCGGGCCGCTCCCCTTCCCCCATTGAGCGTAACCCGAGCCTTATTTTCTCCGAGTTTGTTCGCGAGCGAGGAGGGGATTGCTCGCGCTCGCCATGTGTTTGCCCCGGAGTTCATTGGGGGCGACCAGCTGAAGATTGGCCTGGACGCAGGCCCCCAGCGAGAAGGTGAAGTGGTGACCTTTCACGACTTCTCCGTGATGGGATTGCTCCCTCCTTTTTCTGATTTCTTCATCGCGGTCCTGGAAGCATTCAGGATGCATATGCTCCATTTGCACCCGAACACGGTCCTGATTTTGGCGACCTTCGCGGACGCTTGCGAAGCGTTCGTCGGCGTTGTGCCCTCCGTGGCATTGTTCCGTCATTACTTCATGCCCCTCACGGGGAGGTCGAGGTGGATAGCGGGCGGAGTGTCCTTCTGCCTCAAGAAAGAGTCGGCGCACCAGTACCCGGGGGCGAAGATTTGCGCCAACTGGGAAGAGTGGAGGCACAACTGGTACTTCGTCTTGGCGGACAACCCCAGCCCTCATCTTCTGGTGCCAACTGCCCCCGCCGAAAACTTGCCCAACTCCAAGGATATGAGTTCTCAAGATGAATCCCTTCTTCCGGTCATTGAGCGGCTAATCGAGCTCCGCGATAGCAAGGTGACTTGTGCTATGATTACTAGAGACTTCATCCGGCGAGGAATCGCCCTGCTGCAGCGCAGGCCCCAGCCGCTGTGGGAGGTCCGCCAGAAGATGGGGACCTTGGTACCGTCGAAGCCGTTGGGGAGGAAGATGGCCTTCTTGATCCCGGGGGTGCCATATTGCCTTCTGCCGAGAGTTCTCTCATTGCTTGACCGTCCTGAGGGTGGAGATGTCGTGCCTCCCATGCTGCAGTGCAACGCCTACGGGCTCCAGGGTAACGAGTTCCTGGATCCGCTCCCGGTGCCCAGGCAGTCGACAGCCCGCGGGAGGTCTTTGACGGTGGTGGGACAGCCATTTGGGGCCTTTTCCCCGGAGGAGCCTGGGCCTTTTGGTGACGAAGACGAGGAAGAGGCTGCCCCGGGAGAGCAGGTCCGTGCTCGCCTCCTGCACCCCTCAGAGATAAGGGGAACGTGCCCGCAAGTGGAGGGAATGCTATGGTAGAACTGCTCCCCTAGCGGGCAGCACCTCCGAACATGCAGGTGGGGCAGGAGTCAGATGAAGAATCCGAAGCCCTCCCGCCCCCGATTCTTGCCGATGAAGGAGACAACGAGAGCGTGTCGGTGCCGAACCTCTTCGGAGATTTGGCGGAGAAGCGGTGGGCCTTCTTCGGGACTAAACGAGCCCTGAGGTGAGTCTGGACTTCTACCATGGGCCTTCCGTGCCCACCGGTGATTGCGGATGCCCTGAACGTTGTCGTGCATTTGCAAGTCCTCCGGGTCTGGGATCCCCCGGAAGCGCACTCGCATCGATGAAGATTAGGAGGCAGGAGAGGCCGTGGAGAGCTCCACGGCGGTTGCGGAGGAGTTCCTGCCTCCTATCGGGACCCCTACGAGGGCCGGTCCCCCAGAGAGTGGAGCTGGAGGGTCGCCGGTGATGGCGGCGCAGGCGCCGCCCCCTTTGTAGTCAAGACCAGGTCACCTCGGGTGGAGACCCGGCAACCTCCGTGCCATCTTCAAGTAACTCCTTCCGGAGTCATCATTGCCGACCCCGGGTGACCGTGACGTCACCCCTGGAGTCTGACACTTTGTTGTCGATGCAGATCACAGAGCAAAGGACCGCGTCGGGGGCGAGGGTGACGTTGAGCCCCCAGCGGCCCGCCCAGAACATGGCGCCGAGATCGGTCAGGCTTCCGGCGGCGCCTCAGCATCGAGGCTCGCGAGTTCCCCCTGGCCCACGGGTGGCAGACCCGACGCTAGGGTTCTCGAGGACGTTCTCCCATGTCGGGGAGTTCTTGGCCTTCGCGAAGGCCGAGATTGGGCGACAGGCGTCCTCTTACTCCCTCCGAGAGGAGGAAGTGCGCGCCCGGGAGATGCGGGTGGCGGCGGACGAGGAGATGCTCAACGCCCGCGAGCTCCGGATGTCTCGTCAGCAGGAGGAGTTGCAGCGGCGCCTCCGCATGCTCGATGCTCAGGAGAAGGCCTACCTCGAGGCGGAGGAGATGTTCCAGATCAGGGCGGCCCTCGACGAGGACCGCCTGGAGCAAGGGATGTCGAATGTGGCGGGATGGACTCGCCATGAGATGGAGGTGGAGAAAGCAGAGATCGTCCGAGTGAAGGATGAGGCCATCGATCGGAAGATCTCCAGACTGAAGGGCGATCTTGCCCATGAGGCGAATCGCCGGGGACAAGTCCGGAAGAACTTCCGGAGAGCTCGGGATGAGCGGAATGAGCATGCGGCGAAGATTGCGTCTTTGACAGCCATTGTCGACACGCAGAAGATAGCCTTGCTGAGGCCGAAGAGTTCAAGAAGAGCACATGCGCTCTTCATGCCACGCTGGAAAAGAAGGTCCGGGATCTGGAGGGTGCGGTGACGTTTCGGGACGAAGCCACCGAACTCATGAACATCGTGCGGCGGACCGAAGCCAAGGAACTCGCCGAAAATTGGGCGGCCATGGAATCGAGCAAGTCGTAGGCGCAAATCGCCTGGGACCGGCACGAGGAACTGTCCAACCAGCTCAAGGCGGTGCAGGGCGACCTGGTGAAGGTCAAGGAAGCACACGCCAAAGAGGAGAGAGACTTCTGTCTCCACCGGCGGAGCAACAACGAGATCTTGCTCAAGATGCACACCGGGTCTTCGAAGATCGTGGAGGTGCTGGCTGAACTGAAGGTGAAAGGCTTGCCTGTCCTTCTGCCAGACCACTCCTATTCCCTACGGCAGTACCCTTCATTCTTGGGGCTCCTGGCTTCGCTTGTTGGCGGCATCAAGGAGTGCGTGAGCAAGGCCACCCTCCAGGTGGGGAGGGTTGCGGCCCGACAGGTGGCCGCCCAGTTCGTTGCGGCCCTCCGTCGGCGGCGTCTGCAGCTTCCCTCATTGCCAGACTTGGAGGGTCTTACCCCTGAGATGCTGTCTGATCTCGAGGTAACCCGCCAGGTGAACGAGATCATGGAGCGTCTCTCCCGCAAGGACGACAGGTGATCCCGAAAACAAGTGGGACAATACCAGGGATTGGAACTGCATTTTTTGAGCTGTGCCACTAAATAAGACTTGTAAACTTGTACATTTAGAATGTAAATAAGCCTTTTCCATGTTTTATTAGTTTTATTGCACTCGTGGAGGCTTAATGCTCTCGGGACGGGTTAGTGGGCGTGAGAGCTAACTAGCCGTGGGCAATCAGACGGATCTGAACTACCGACACAGGGCGCATCCCCCCCCCCCACAAGAACCCACTGTTTTTTGACCACACGGACCTCAGCCCACGAGTCCACTGCCCGAGGGAAACTGACAGCTTTGTTGCGGAGGCGCCACCCCAAAACAACGTCCGCTTTCATCTTAGCCAAAATGCATAAAACAGATGGAACAAGGAAAAAGCCCGTGCAAGCACATTTATACTTAGCTCAGTGTCGACCTCCTTTGACTATTTCAGCAATCGTTTCATCGCGCTGCCGCCATGGCGGGTCTTCTATGCCATTTTTAAGACATAATTTTGCCCTGCCTGCGGTTACCCACAGGGTCAGGGACCCGTCCTGAAATAGCCGCCTGTCCAGCCAGCCTCCACTGGTGCCGGATCAAAGAAAACCGGACGGAGGCGTCGATCTTGGGCATCCCGTGACGATTCCTTTGGCGTGGAGGACGAGGGGAGCACGGCGCATCTCGTGGCGGTGTCGGCATGAGCTCGGGAGGCCGGAGTCGTCGACGAGCTCGACGGCGGCGAGCGGTGGACAGAGCTCCACCTAGGTTTAGGGTTTGGGGAGGGGGAGAGCAGGAAGCAGGGGAGGAGAGGGGAGCAGGTGAGCGTCGGGTGGCCTCCTTATCCCCAAGGGGCCACGGCTGCGTACGGGGTAGCTCGGCCACGGAGGCACCGCGGCACTGGCGCCATGCCGTGCGTGCTGTGGCTACAGGAAGAAGGAGAAGAAAAGAATTTGCGGAAACCCCCCTGGAAACATTTTCATAAATTGCAAAAAGGTCCTGTGACAACTTTAGGGATTTAAAAAGAGGCACTTAAGCATTGTTGAAAAATCTACAAAAATTCACATATGTTTCACATAACTTGAGGAAGCTCCACAAAAAGTTTGGGCTTCAAATAAAATGTTTAGATTCACAATTATTTGTATTGTTGCATTCTGATCATTTTTGATAATTTGCAAAAATGCATTTATTTGAAGCACTTAAATATTTCCAAAAATAATGAAATTAATCATGGAGGCTCCTAGTATGAAAATGAAGCTCCCCATGATTTTAGTTTGAATTTTTGGAAAGATTAACTTAGTTCCAAAAATAGAAGTGAATTAAACCAATTTTGGATTCTCAATTTTATTTATTATTTGGCAACATTTGGAAATTGAGAAAATGTTGTAAGATGCAAAATTGGAACTTCCTAAACAATTTGGAAGTTCATTTAGTTGTTGCCAAGTTGGCCATTGCATTTGGGTTGGAAGTTTAGGAAGGGTTTGCTTCCTTTGTTTTAATTTCTAGGTGTTGCTTTATTTTAAAATTAGCAATTTAAATATGTATGCCATGATGCAAAAGAAAAGAAAAAGTGAAAATTTGGCCCATATTTTAGGGTACCAATCTGGGGCTGTTACAATTCTACCCCCTTACAGGAATCTCGTCCCGAGATTCTAGAGTAGGAAAAGGGATGAGGGAAACATGGCAACCCTTCACTTCAACGATCTACTCGATCCCACGGTGATCTTCCTTGTTGCAGACTTAGGATAACCAGCATGACATGTCGATGTGGAGGAAAAACAGAAGATAGCTTAAGGTGATGGACAGAATGAACCTTGCCCAAAAACCCTAAGCCATTGAGGAAACTAGGAACGAACTGATCAACAAAGGTCAAGCCGAGGATAGGATAACCGATCACTTGTTCAAGACCATGACAACACTTCAAACCACCTACTGTGTAGACCGTAGGGATTTGGCACCGTGAGGAGAAAGGACAGCTTCTTTTGGACTCCACGCTTGTGTCGTACTAGACGTTTCCATAAGGTTGGAAGCTCGGCCCTACCGGGACGAATGAATTTACCCAATGTCCGTGGGATTGGGCAAACCTTGATTCCACCGAGGTGGGAAAGATATAGCATTTGATCCACAATTAGATAGAGAGGTAAAACCTCATAACGAGATATTGTCACGAGATGGATGGAGTAGAAGGATTGACCTATAGATATTTAGCAACTCCGTGGTGATGTTCTCCTTGAGTTTGTAGATACCCCACTCCGGCTTCGGAATAGCCTCCAATTGATCCTCAAGTGGAGGTCGTACTTGGAGATAGAGAAAAGACCTTAGGGAAACTATTAGGTTAAACTACCCATGATACTCATGGATAGTGAGTGATTTTCAAGGTTTGAGAAGATTTCGTCAATCGACCTTGCGGGGAGGTGCGTGAACCACAACACCGAACTCATTGGGTTTACTAAAAGATCTGGGTCAGGCTCTTGGTAAACCACCAAGCATCATTTCTGATTGAGGTTCAGAGTTGAGTAGGGGTGCAAATACTTCGGCCTGGCAGGTATGGAAGGAGTTTGCGGGAGTTAACCGCAGGGCAGGGTAACTAGATTTGCAAGACATAGTCTACCGGGTCAAGCTCCAAAACACGAGCTAGATTGGGAGTCCCAGGCGGTCACGACTACACAGAGGAAATTGAACCAGCACGAACTCCAAACCATGAAGCCCAACTGATTCATGATTGGGAAACACCGGTAAGCGGACGAGATTGACAACTTATTCTTATTCGAGAACTAATCGGCTAGTGGCATACATGACGTATTTAGAGGACTGGCGGTAACAACCTACCAACTCAACAACACTCCGCACATGCATGACCAACTTATGATTTAACCCGAGGAGACGGAGTGAACCTCACTAGGATCCACAGCGACAAAAGTCACTGGTTGCGAGAGAAAACTTGCTCTTCAAGGAAAAGGAGGTGGTCTTGAGAGTTTCGACAAGAATCTAACTCGGCGACCGGAGATGTGCACCTGAACGAATAGATTTGGCAACACAGACACTCAGCTCGATGATATGATTACCAGTCATGCTAAGAGTGCCACCAAAGTCTTTGGATTTCAAAACAATAACAATTGCTAAGAATATCCGATTACCACAACGATATGCATCCTCAACATTCTCGAGCCCGGGTAGCTCGGAGGTAGATGGATAAGGAAGGGTAAGAGCATCACTTCATCAAGCACGTCATGAGACTAAGCACGACCTCTCGATATAAAAGAGTGTGACACTCCAAGGTGGAACGGAACAAAATTAGACAAGCTTTTACTCCGCGATTCACAATCCTTTGACCTGGTCCGAGAAATGGACAAGGTACCGAAGGTTGTTTCTCCTGACATCCCGAAGTGGAATGCCTTGATGAACCACAAGAATAACATGCATCAGAACAACCAATGCACGATAAACTTGACTGTCAAAAGATAGATAGAGGTCAGACGACAGATCTAGAGTAAGGAATGGGTTAACAACAACCTCATGATATTGCAGAAGCCCTTGTTAGCACTCTTCCGTCAACTAGTGCCGAAAGGGTTTCAGAAATGGTCATTACCGGAGGAATCACAATTATTGATAGAAAAACTCGCTATGAGCAGTCCCGTTGCGATTCAGATGGTTACCTGACAGAGAGTTTAGCTAAAGCTAGGGACAGTGAAGAGTGTTGCTGAGCAAATCAACTACGGCGGCAACCTCGAGTTTGAAGACTAACCTCAATCTTTGCCAACCTGATGTCGGGTTTGACAACTAACATCAGGATTCAACGGAAAAGATCTTGGGTTAAAGATCATCTTCATGCTCTGGGACTCACAATAGCATAATGCTCACAAGGGTGACAACCCCCCATGAATCATTACACCGGAGCCCTAGCACAATCCGGGACCTTCGGTTCAAGATCTTGGGCTAAAGCAAAGGAATATCTTGACGAACCATCATACTTCCTTTCTTCATGTTTTAGATTTGGCAGAGGAGTAAAGATAACTAGTAACTAAAGGTAGAAACCCAACCCCGAGATCCTAAAGATTTAGAATTTTGCAGACGATCAGAAACACCGTTAAATCAAATAGAGGTAAGATGGCACCGGGATCAGAGTGAATTGGGTAAGGAGTACAAAGAATCCTAAGAAGGTTTTCACAACTCATTTTTATGTTAAAAATAATTTTCACGAACTAGACTCGACATCGACCATTAGAACGGGTTGCCTACAGGCAGTCCTGCTCTGATACCAACTTGTAGCGCCCCGACCCCAGAACTATACAGTGAAGTGTTGTGCAACCGGTCATGCTACACAATCGAGGGTTACTGGGTTTACCAATCCCAGGCCAAAACCCATTGGCAGGTGTGCTCGGAATGGATCATCGGCACACAACACCTCGATCATGCCATAAGCTCAGACATCGCTATCACGTATAGTAAAGAGACCGAGACTTGTGGAACAACTGGCACATTGCAGACTCTACGACACAAAAGCATATAGCAACTCATATAAGAGAAGATACAAATATTACACACAAAAGGATCACAGATCCAACAATACATCAAGCGGAAGCGGGTAGTGTTGTCTAACAACAAGATGCAAATATATGGCCTAAGAGGCCTACAAATAAAAGATCCCAGCCAGCTTGTTCCACGGTCCCAAGCTGCCACCTGGGAACCCCGGACTACTAGTCGACGTCCACGAAGAACCCACCTAGCTGCTTGGTGTCGTCCTCCTCTGAAATACAAATATAAAGGAAGCAAAGAGAGACTGAGTACGACGTACTCGCAAGTTTAGTAGGGCGATACAGGCCAAATGATTGACGGAGGCTCTAAAGCTGTATATGTAGTTATTTTTGCATAAAGCTAATTTTCATAAACAAGACATAAATGACACATGGCACCGTCTACTCAGAATATTTTTTCATAAAAGGGGTAAGAGGGTAACATTTCATCTTCGGTTCTTGGCGAACCAACTTGTAGCCAAAACCACTCATCTCACACAAAGGCACTCCCTCGAATTCCCCTCGAGGAAATGAACCTTTGGTCACACGTTGTAATGCAACCTTTAGCTGCCAAGTTAATTAATTAGGTTAAGGTTCTCTATGGTCTCGTATATCCGTCCCCAAGTCGTCCATAACCGCGGACACGGCTTTTCGAAAAGATTAAACCCTGCAGGGGTATACTATTTTACCCATCGGTACCGTCCGGCTCACCTAATTGGCCCTCTTCCGGGGAAGGCCGGCGAGTGGGCGCGGTTAGACCTTTACAATGCATGAGGCTTACTCAAGGACCATCAGTGTGCGGAAGGACAGGTTCAGCGCCTCCAACGCCCTGCCCCGCGGCCACATCCTAAACACCACAGTCCTCCTCGTTTCTTTTCCACCCACACAACTCACGCGCAAATGGAAATAGCAAACTAGAGGACCCTTGACAAGCCCCTCACAAATTATTCGGTCACAGGGGATTCCATATGTCCCCACCTTTGGCAGCACGCTCGATCTTGGTTCTAGAGACAAGAACTCGCACCTAGGGGCAAGAGTGAGGCAAAACACCATCCCCGATGGCAACTCACCCAAGCCTATTAAGCAATTTAATTAAGTAACAACAACAACCTCCATGTCCGATCATTCCATCATCATTCAACAATATGGAATTTAAACAACAGACATAAGTAGCATTTAACTAAGCATGGCTAAGCATAGCTAAGCATCTAATTACAACAATTAAATTCTTGTCTCAGGCCAACACCTCAACACTAAGGTTCATAGGTAGGGATACATGTGATTGGCTCGGGGAAAAACATGCATTCATAGGATACTCTATGTCTTGATCAGAAATGACATTTGAATCGCATGCAATATTATGGTGGATAAAATAATTTGATAAAATCATAGGATGCTAGATGCCAAGAAGGTTAGGTTATCTCTTGCCTTTCTGCCGGGGCGTGTAGTACGGCTCGTCGGGGTAGGAGAGGGAACCCTCGACTCCGGAATCTATCGATACCCAAAATAATACAAAAGAACAAATAAATCACAAGAGGACAAGGTGCAATGCACAATCACATGATGACATGACAAGTTGATGCATTGATATTATCATTTAATTTATTTAACAAATTAAATGGAGTTCCAAATAATTAGTGCAATTAGTTGGACACAACTCCATATTTATCTTAGTGACCACATTACTTATAAATCATTACATTATTAGAGAAGTGGCTCAATATGCATGAACATGACATGAAGGGATAGGGTTTGTTCTTCCGATCATTTTGGTACCTCATTTGTAATTTTCGGAGCACCGATGAATAAATAGCGAATTAAATAATTAATTGGATTTAATTCTTTTAACCAATTTATGAAAAACATCAAATAAACATTTGTGATCATGAATTGATATTAGCATGGTTTGATGGCATTTGAAGTGTTGATCACATTGGTATTTTATTCATAATTTTTGGATCAATATTTAATAAGTTATGAATTTTTCCCAATTTGTTATTACTTAACCCATTTTAGGAAATCCTATTTGAACAGCAAGAAAATAAACTCAAAAGCTGATTTCAATTTCTCTAACAGCTAGAGTTTGTTTTCCTGAGCATTTTGGTATTTAATTTGCTATTTTTTAGTCATTATTTGAAAAGATATGAATTGTTTTAATTTGCTTTTATTTTTCAAAAGGAAAAAATCAAATGCCAGACAGGCCGGCCTCAAGCCGGCCAGGCCGGGCTGCAGGCCGGGGGGTGGCCCAAAGGGTCCGGCCTTTGGCCGGCCCAAGCTGGGCTCCCAGGCCGGGAGGGCGCCCGAGGCTGCCGGCCTCGTACCAGCCCAGGCCGAGCCCAGGCCACGGTGGCGGCCTGGTCAGCGGCCACCTCAGCGCCCACGTCAGCACGCCGGATCGACGGCGCGGGAGCGCCCGATGGCGGCGCTGTCGAGCTCACACTGCTCAACCCCGCACGAATTCGGCGAGCCCGAGTGGGGCATTCGGTAGAGGAGATCGAGGGGAGGCTAGAGCTGGCGGTGTTGGGACCATAAGGTCACCGGAGCATGGCCGGCGGCGGGATTGTGCGGCGACCCGTGATGGTCGACGGCGCAGACATGGTAGAGAGCGAGAGGGAGAGGGCAAAGTGGACGGGGAGGTGCGCCTGCTCACCAGGAACATGAAGGCATGCACGGCGAGGCCGGAGGAGGTCGGACGGCGGCGCGGCGGAGCTCAGACAGCGGCGGCCGAATCGAAGAAAACCGGACGGAGGCGTCGATCTTGGGCGTCCCGCGACGATTCCTTTGGCGTGGAGGATGAGGGGAGCACGGCGCATCTCGTGGCGGTGTCGGCATGAGCTCGGGAGGTCGGAGTCGTCGACGAGCTCGACGGCGGCGAGCGGTGGACAGAGCTCCACCTAGGTTTAGGGTTTGGGGAGGGGGAGAGCAGGGAGCAGGGGAGGAGAGGGGAGCAGGTGAGCGTCGGCGGCCTCCTTATCCCCAGGGGGCCACGGCTGCGTGCGGGGTAGCTCGGCCACGGCGGCACCGCGGCACTGGCGCCATGCCGTGCGTGCTGTGGCTACAGGAAGAAGGAGAAGAAAAGAATTTGCGGAAACCCCCCTGGAAACATTTTCATAAATTGCAAAAAGGTCCTATGACAACTTTAGGGATTTAAAAAGAGGCACTTAAGCATTGTTGAAAAATCTACAAAAATTCACATATGTTTCTCATAACTTGAGGAAGCTCCACAAAAAGTTTGGGCTTCAAATAAAATGTTTAGATTCACAATTATTTGTATTGTTGCATTATGATCATTTTTGATAATTTGCAAAAATGCATTTATTTGAAGCACTTAAATATTTCCAAAAATAATGAAATTAATCATGGAGGCTCCTACTATGAAAATGAAGCTCCCCATGATTTTAGTTTGGATTTTTGGAAAGATTAAGTTAGTTCCAAAAATAGAAGTGAATTAAACCAATTTTGGATTCTCAATTTTATTTATTATTTGGCAACATTTGGAAATTGAGAAAATGTTGTAAGATGCAAAATTGGAACTTCCTAAACAATTTGGAAGTTCATTTAGTTGTTGCCAAGTTGTCCATTGCATTTGGGTTGGAAGTTTAGGAAGGGTTTGCTTCCTTTGTTTTAATTTCTAGGTGTTGCTTTATTTTAAAATTAGCAATTTAAATATGTATGCCATGATGCAAAAGAAAAGAAAAAGTGAAAATTTGGCCCATATTTTAGGGTACCAATCTGGGGCTGTTACAGGCGTTGCATGAATAAGATAACTCATATAATAATCATAACAGGGCACAATGCGAACAAATAACAATAAAGCATCCAAGTATCAATCAATCATAGGCATGTATTCCTAACTTAGCCGAACGTATTTGCAATAAGAACTTGCATGACATCTTTTGTCCTGCCATCTAGTTTCTGCCGGGCCAATAATGGAACTAATGGCAATTAAGGTGTTCAGATCTGAAATCATGGCACTCGGCCCCTAAGTGTCAAGCATTAAGCACAACTAGTTGTAACAACGACAATTAACACAAATAGAGGATACTAGGCATCATGCCCTAATAATGTAGCATCGAATTACATGAGTGATCTTATTTAATCCCCTCCATCCCCTTGCCTACAGCAGGGAACTACTCACTCATGGATGGGTGAATCATGGATGGTTGATGGAGAGGCGTTGGCGGTGACGATGACGGCGATCTCCACTCTAACAGGGTGCCGGAACAGCGATCCTGGACCTCAAATTTGGGTTTCAAGGTGGCGGCGGAGCTCCGTAAGGTTTCTGGATGAAGTGTTCGAGGGGTGTCATTTTTAGGTCAGGGGGACCTTATATGTCAAAGGAGGGCCAGAGGCGGCTCACCAGAGGCAGGGGCGACCCCTGGCCGCGGCCATGGGCCCACCCGCGGCTGGGGCTCGCCCCTGCTCCTAGGGTGGCCCCTCCTGGCTACGTGGCTTATTTCCTTCAAAAACACTTTTTCTGATTTTTCGGGAATTTTCCGCGAACTTTGTATTCCTGCACAAAAACAAGACACCAATTGCAATTCTGCTAAAAACAGCATCAGTCCAGGTTAGTTCCAATCAAATCATGCAAATTAGAGGCAAAACAATAGCAAAAGTGTTTGGAAAAGTAGATACGTTTGCGACATATCAGCTCCCCCAAGCTTAGCTTATTAATTGCTTGTCCTCAAGCAATTCAGTTGACAAACTGAACGCGATAAAAGAAAACTTTGACAAACACATTTGCTTCATTTGATATGCAGAAGTTTATGCTATGATCAATGGTTTAACAAGCACATGAAATAAGGTGTGAGCATAATAGAACTTAAGCAATTATGATGACTCATAAAAGGAACACCACATGCTAAGAGACAATAATCTGAATACAAACACTAGCACAGATGCACTGTCAATAATAAAACATGGTGTAGTGATATCTCGCTTGCCCCTTTAGTAAAGCAAAACATAAATGCAGGGCACCTCTAAAATATTAAATGGAGACTAGATAAATAGGTTTCGGAAATAAAAAGCATCGCATTCATACTTCATTCAATAATATTTTGGGAAAAACACATTATACTCAGAATGACAACTGTGCTCTCAAAGAAGGTGCTTAAAGAAGAATGGAGACTCAACATAAAAGTAAAGGATAGGCCCTTCCCAAAGGAAAGCAGGGATTAATCATGTGCTAGAGCTTTTTCAATTTTGAAAGATAGGGATTCAAATGATTTTGAGAGGTGTATGCTTTTGTCAACGACTGATAGCAAAGAAATCCGTTAGTCCCCCATGTCAAGCAAAGTTTTAGACTTTTGAGAGCAGCTCCCATAGAGGAACGAGAACATTCCTCTTTCTCCTTTGTTTATCACTAGCCAATGTTGACTGATTTCTCAGGTACAATGTGTGAAGGAGAAGTTAATGTGATGTTGAAATTATCTTTTGCGGGATAGGAACCCTTCCCAGCTGTCGGCAAATTCAAATGAGCACGTAATCCATGCTCATTGAGTGAAAGAGGGAGAAATAACTTTGTTCAACACGGGATATAACAAACTCCTCTACTACTTCCTCATGAGCTTAAAGGAATTGGATGCACGAGTAGAATTCCTACTTAGTACAGGTGAAGGCTAGCAAAAGACTGGGAAGCGACCAACTGAGAGCAATAATTGTCATAATCATGCTTTGCGACAAAATGATCATTAAATAAAGCATAAGGAGGATACTTCCATTTAAAACACGATAGATCAACTAGGCGAGATGGACCGTCTTTTTAGTCTTAACATGTGTGTGCATGTGCCAAGTCAATCCAAATAATATTCAGAGGAGGATATCACTTCACCATACCATATTATAAACAGAGGAAAACATGCTAATGCCTACATGTGAAATTATTCATTCCTAGCAAGTTGAGACCAATCATAAGAAAACATGAACCACTAAGAAATATTATTCGCACAACGGTCTAACGCGACAAGCTAAAACATGAGCATGAGGATAAACATCTGTACAAAAATGAAAACAAACAGAGTTCATACCAACTCTTCTTATCACGTCTGCGTCGTCAAATATCGTCATTATTGCTTGTCACTTGCATAACTGGAAGATATCAAGATAATAGAAATATGCAAGTGTCACCGCGGAACATGAGTTGAACTCTGCAACAACAGTACAATAGAAAAGAAGAAGAGAAAATATTTTTGTGTTTTAAAATTAATGAAAAGAAAGATACATAGACCGTCTTTGTCCCGAAAACCCTAAGTACCCGATCATATTCTCCAGAAAACATCCGAGGCCATCGCCGTCGCCAACCCTAGATCGGGAGGGTTCTGCAGCTCTTCCCGGCACCCTGCCGGAGGGGGAGATCATCACCGGAGGCATCTACACCACCATGCCTGCCTCCGGAGTGATGCGTGAGTAGTCCACCACGGGACTACGGGTCCATGCCAGTAACTAGATGGTTGTCTCTCCTCCTTGTACTCCATTGCTTTGATCTTGTGAGCTGCCTATCATGATCAAGATCATATTATCTGTAAATGGTACATGATGTGTTTGCTTGGATCCGATGAATTGTAGAAATCATTACTCTTGTTCATCTTTATGTTATGTTTTATCTATGATCTTGCATGCTCTCCGATGCTAGTGGATGCTTTGGCCAAGTAATTGTTAGTGTTGTATGAGAGAGTATTTATGCTAGATAGTGGGTTCATGCCTTCTTGCGTAGAGTATGACTGACAGAAACGCTCATGCCAATGAATGTTTTGTTGCCACTAGGGAGAGAACAGCGGTGTTATTTGCTTGTGTTATTTATATTGCTTACATTATGCACAATGCTTATTGCAATGATATGTTGCTTGAAACTTAATATTTGTGGGAGACATGCTGGATAGCGATCTCGGTGGTGGATTATTAGTCATAGATGCAGTTGGATAACGGTCTATGTATTTTGACGTAATGCACATATTAGATGAAATGATGAAATATATTGTTTTATGATAACATTGTTATGCACCCATAATTTTGTCAATTGCCTTACTGTAATTTATTTACCCATCATGCATATCTTCTGGAGAGACACCACTAGTTATCTGTGGACCCCGGTCCTATTTTCCTACATTGTTTACAACCGTTTTATTAGCTTTACGTACTCATTTTCTTGTTGGTCATATTTCATTCTCATCATATTTTACACTTGCACATTTAATTCTTTGTGTTCGGCAAGCCGGAGAGATTGACAACCTCTCTGTTTTGTTGGGGCAAAGTAGTTTGTCTGTGATTGTGTGCAGGTCCATGTCAATTGTCGTAAATGGCGCCATTGACACCTTGCTAAGCCTTTTCCAAGTCCTACTTGATTTGATAACCTTGGTTTTATAATCAAGGGTCCTTCCTCTTGGGGTTCCCCAGCGAACGTTTGATCCACGCCATCATGCCCATAGTGGAGCCAGCAAGTCGTTTTGAGCGGTTCATGGCCAAATCTCAACGGTCTATTTTCAACATGTGCAAGTTCAACGCCGAAGAGGTTGTGAAAAGCAACAAGCTTGCTGAAAGGATCGTATGGGCACCTAGAGGGGGGGTGAATAGGTGCTACACCAAATTTTAACTCCTTTTCAATTTAGACTTGACACAAAAGGTAAATTTTCTAGATATGCAACTACAGTGAATTTACCTATATGACAAGCTAGCACCTAACACTAGGCAATTATCACGATACAAGTAAAAGCAACTAAGGGATAGAGATAACCGAAAGTAGAAGCACGCGGAGGCAAGGATGTATTCCTGAGTTCCTCCTTGTTAAGGGAGTACGTCTCATTGGAGGGGTGTGAGCTCGCCACCACAGGCCTACTCAATGCCACAAAGGACTCACCCTATTCTCCGATGAACCTCGCCACAAAGGCTCGGTCCACCTTCCACAATCGGAGTCCTTCAAGGCGGAATCTGGAGCCTTTACAACGTTCTTGGGGCACACACCCACAACTTAATCGGGGGCTACCAAATCAACAAATTTGTCACAATTACAACAAGTAGTAAGCAAGACGAATCTAGAGATTACAAGCAAAACCTAGAAACGAAATCCCTCAAGTTAATGAGGGGGAAATGAAGAACGACTTGGTGAAGATGTAGATCGTGGCCTTCTCCTTCAATCCTCCAAATTTGAGCAAGTTTGAGTGGAGGGATTGGGAGATCTCGTCGATTTGAGCTTTTGCATTAATGGAGGAGAGAGAGTTTCAAAAGATGGCTGCTCCAAGGTAGGTGAAGGGGTATTTATGCCCCTTCAAGAAATCTGGCCGTTGGAACTGCGGAGGGACGGATATTTCCAGACTTAACTCCAGAACTTTCGGTGGTTAGGCCGGAATATCCGGGGCACCGGATATCTCCAGGGAGAATCTCCGGGCCAAAGATCCGGGACCCCTCTAGAGAGGTTTCCCAGAAAAGGACTTAGCCATATTTCCTGACAAAGTTCCAGGGGAGGAACTTCCGGCCTCACGACCGGAATTTCCGGCCCACCGGAAATATTCGGGGCAAACTTCCGACAGAAGTTCCAGGACCCCTCCAGAGAGGTTTCCCGAATATGACTTAGCCATATTTCCCCGAAAAAATTCCAGGGGCGGAACTTCCGGCCTCACGACCGGAATTTCTGGCCCACGGGAAATATCCGAGGCAAACTTCCGGCAGAAGTTCCGGGACCCCTCCAGAGAGGTTTCCCGAAAATGACTTAGTCGATTTTCCCACAGGCCGGATATTCCGAGGCAAGGCCGGAACTTCCGGCGGGCGGAATTTCCGGGAGTGCCACCGGAATTTCCGGTCCTGTTAAGAAGAAACAACCGTAGATTTCATTTCTCTTCTCCGCATTTGATCTTGTCTTCGATCTTTTCACCTTCTTGGACTAATCACCTAAATTACCTGAACATATCACTTAACAGAGATGATTAGAACAAAAAATGTGTTGTCATTAAATCACCAAAACTAAGAGATGTTCTTTCAATCTCCCCCTTTTTGGTGAATGATGACAACACACAAACTAAGCCACAAAGGTGAGGAGCTCCCCCTAGATATAAGCATTGCTTAGCAAAAGGAATCAACAAGGTAATGTAGAAACATAGAAGTAGATCATCACAAGTTGCATGTCTTACACCACACATAGAGTTCAACGGATAGACAAAACTAAGATACATAGGCACAAGCTCATAAGAACGAATGAAAGGCGAGAAAAGCTTGTGCCCAACCCATGCAACACCCTCGAAAACCTAAATTGAACTACTTCTCCACCTTTGGCATCAAGACACCAAAAAGGGAAAAAGAGCGATGCTAACGACCCAAAGATATCACTCTGAAGCCGTGGCCTCAGACTCCTCCTCCTCCTCACTGCCGGTCTCAATGTCATCATCCTTAGGCACTTCATGATCCCAATCCACATACTTGTTTTCTAGTACTTGTAGGCAACGCGAGGCTGGACCTCCTCATTAGGCGGTGGTGGAGACAAGTTCAAGGCTGTCATGATCTTCTGTTGATTCTTGATGATAATACGGCGCTCACAATATGCTGCATGATTCTCCTTGTGACGAGCAACATTCATACACAAAAACTTCTCAATAGAACGCTTGATCCAAGACCTCTTCTTGGGGGCCTTCTCAGCAGCACTAGACCCCTCCGGAGCGTCAGAAGAAGGACGAGGCCCACCTCGAGCACGGCGGGCTGGATGAGGGGCGACGAGGTGAGCATGCTTCCGGTTCATCTTGACCCGTCCATGGGTCTCACAGTTCAGCTCCACATCAATGTAAACCACATCATCATCAAAAGGATACTTGGCCTTGATAAGCTTCATCACGTAAGGGGCATAGAGGAGCACCTTCTTGTGGATCATTGCATCGTACATATCATGGAAGATGTAGTCCATCACATCAACCAGGCTCCCATTGGGGCAGAGCGTGCCCTGAGTGGCTGCCTCATAAGCATGGTGAAGGAGGTTCATAAGCCCTCCTCGAATAGCATCATTGTTGCCATCACTTGGAGCAATAGATTCACGAAACATGCGCAAGAGAATGTCAAACAAGGGCAAAAGACCGGAGGTGGTCCCAAGCCATTTCTCATCAGAATAGAGCTCCCTCAACTTGGACTTGTCATACTCGGAGCCAACCACATGCATGCGACTACCCTCATTGAGATGAGATCCCGTGAACGGATAACCAAGAATCACTGCAAACTCTCTGAACGAAGATGTGAGCTTATGAGAATCAGACATCCAAGTCGTGCCAATGTTCACATCACTATCAAATACCACAGTGGCATAGAACTGATGAACCAGAGTCACATTGTAGTCACATTCTATCTCCATGAGGCGACGCAGCCCCAAACAGTCCTCAGCCTGAATAGTTGTCCCAAAATAGTCGGCCTTCTTCTGGAGGTGAGAAAAGTAAATGGCGTTCATAGGACACACCTTCTTCTTACTTGACATCACTTCATAGACCTCTTTGAACAGGATTTCTTGATCATAGCTCCAGAAGCAGTTGTGAATTGAAAAGTCACGGGGCTGAGCATAAAAATCAGTTCGACGCCATTCAATGAATTCATTCTTGGTCATGTCGCAGAGAGCGATCTGCACGGCTTTCTTCTTCTTCCTCTGTTCATCAATCTGAGCATGGCGTGAGGCCAAGGTCTCCTGATCAGAATCAGACTCGATCACAACAGAATGAGGGCGAGGAGTGCGTGAGGCCGCACGCTTGTGACGGAGACGAGAGGAACCACCTGCAAGAAGATGAATAGATAGGCATGAAAGCATAAATAAGCACTCATGTCCTAGTGGCCAAAGAAAGATAGCTACAAAAAGAAAGGGATGAAAGTACTTAGTCTCAAGCCGGAAGTTCCAGACGACGGGGCGGAAGTTCCGCCCCCCCCCCCCCCGGAAGTTACGGGCCAGAAGGGCCGGAAGTTCTGGTGCACATGCATCGGACGGAAACTCCGGTTGAATCTGAGTATTTTTATCAACTTTCAAATCGCTGCTACCGACTCGAAGAACTAGCCTAGATAGAAGATTCTACCACGGGAAACTAGCAAACTCCTCCTAAATCTTCTAGGTTAAACGAAGTACAAGTTCGTCCTAGATGTGAGATTGAGGGAGTTACCGGCGTCCATGGCAGAAACTGCTAGGAGGAGAAGGATCCCCACGGGGAGGAGATGCAGATCTGGTGAAGAAACGGCGAGAGCCGGGCCAGAGGCGGTCCGGTGGAGGTCGGCGGCGGCAGCTGCTCCCGGGCAGGAGAGAGAGAGGAGGGCGCGGGGGTGGAGGAACTGCTCAAGAATGAGGCAATTCACCCCGCGGCCATCCACATATGGTGCCCGGTCACTTAGACCGGAAGTTCCGGCCTAATGGGCGGAAGTTCCGGCCACCAGAAATTTCGTCCCAAAGGGTGGAAGTTCCGGCCTGCCACCAGCAAGAACTCTAGGGTAAAAGCCACACACAAAACATGACATGAGTGAAAGACAACATGGGTTCAGGGATGAGATGGGGCTTAGTTAAAGATTTCAAACTGTCATAAAATGGTACTACACTCATAATTGCAAGATGCAAAGATAAATGCCAATTAAGAGTGCTTTTCCATGAGGCGCACATAGTGACACATATAGGTCTAGAAGAACCAAAAACATCAAACAAGAACAAACTCCTCACATGAGTAGGTCGGTGGCCGAAGCCACCATGTATGATAGAACAAACTCCTCACAAGGTTGTAAGCAATCTTGATAGCACTTTCATAGTCACACAATAGAGGCACTTTGTCACAATTGACACCGTATTCCTTTAAAGTTTGCCTCATCCATAACAATTGAGTGCATGCACTAGCGGCGGCCACATACTCGGCTTCGGCGGTGGAGAGAGAAATGCAATTTTGCTTCTTAGAAGACCAACTCACCAAGGACCTACCAAGGAATTGGCAAGCCCCGGAAGTTGATTTCCTATCATCTTGATCACCGGCCCAATCCGAATCCGTGTACCCACAAAGAGTGAAAGATGAATCCCTTGGGTACCACAAACCAAACCTTGGGGTATGAACCAAATATCATAGGATTCTCTTGACCGCCAACATGTGGCTTTACTTAGGAGCGGCTTGATACCTTGCACACACACCTACACTCAACACAATATCGGGTCTAGATGCACAAAGATAAAGCAACGAACCAATCATAGAGCGGTAGAGCTTTTGATCCACATCTATACCCTTTGGGTTAAGTTGTAGATGGCATTTGGTATCCATAGGAGTCTTCTTCTCCTTAGCATCCGCCATAATAAACCTCTTGAGCATGTCTTGAATATACTTTGCTTGGCTAATGAAAGTCCCTCCTCTCAATTGCTTGATCTCAAATCGAAGGAAGAACATCAACTCACCCATCATGGACATCTCAAACCTATCGGTCGTAAGCTTTGAAAATTCATCATTAAAAGCTTTGTTAGATGAGCCAAAGATAATATCATCAACATATAGTTGGCATACGAAAAGCTCCCCTTTAACCCTCTTAGTAAAAAGAGTGGGATCAATTTGCCCAACTTCAAATCCACGGTCTAACAATAACTCTCTAAGGTGCTCACACCACGCACGTGGGGCTTGTATAAGTCCATAGAGCGCCTTATCAAGCTTGTAGACATGGTTAGGGAAGTTGAGGTCCTCGAACCCCGGGGGTTGCTTAACGAACACCAACTCCTTTATGAGACCATTAAGAAAGGCACTTTTAACATCCATTTGTTGCAATTTAAAGTTATAACGAGATGCATAGGCAAAAGGATACAGATGGACTCAAGGCGAGCCACGGGAGCATAGGTCTCTCCAAAATCAATGCCTTCAACTTGAGAGTACCCTTGAGCTACCAATCTTGCCTTGTTCCTCACAACCATGCCATGTTCATCTTGCTTGTTCTTGAAAATCCATTTTGTGCCAATAACATTGCGGCACTCCTTTGGCTTCTCAACTAACTTCCAAACTTTATTGCGCTCGAAATTGTTGAGCTCTTCATGCATGGCTTCCAACCAATCCGGATCTTCAAGAGCTTCACACACTTTCTTCGGTTCCACCATAGAGATATGAGCTTGATGATCACTAAAGTTTGCCAATTGCCTCTGGGTGGACACCTTGCCTCTCACATCACCAATCACCTTCTCAAGAGTATGCTCAAGAATTTCCATGGTTCTTGCAACTCTAGCTTAATGACGGGCTTCGATATCCTCATTGCATCTTGGAGGTATCACTTGATCATCTTGATCATTTGTGTCCCCGTCTTGACCGGAAAGTTGACCTTGATCATCAATAGGCACGGCTTCAACATTTGAAAAAGAAGATGATTGAGCAAGGTCTTGATCATGGCTAGCATCACAAATAGGTGAGTTTGGCTCTTGCATAGCAACTTGATCAAGGGGTTGAGGGTTTTCAACTTGTTCTTGGGTTGGTGCAATAGGCTCTTCATTGGCAAGATTTTCTTGTGTAGATGAAGGCTCCACTTGAGTAGAGCATTGTCTTTCTCGATCTGCCACAAGGGTTTCCTCAATGGGGCGGAAAAATTCCACACCCATTCTTCTTATGGCTTCTTGAGGAATTTCATCATCTACATCGGAAACATGAAATTGTGCCACTTGGGAGCCGTCATTTTCCTCGAACACCACACTACAAGATTCTATGATACGCCGTGAGGCTTTGTCATAGATTCTATAAGTGTGGGATTCGGCACCGTAACCAACAAAGATACCCTCTAGTGATTTAGATTCAAATTTAGATAAGCGACAACCTTTGATCAAATAGAAACACTTACAACCGAAAACATGGAAGTAGGAGATGTTAGGTTTGTTGCCGGTGAGGATCTCATATGGAGTCTTGTTCAAACCTTTGCGGAAGTAGAGCCGGTTGGAGGAGTGACATGCCGTGGATATGGCCTCCACCCAAAAGCTCAACGGAGACTTAAACTCCGCCAACATGGACCTAGCCATATCAATAAGGGTCCGGTTCTTCCTCTCGGCTACACAATTTTGTTGAGGGGTATAGGTTGCGGAATATTGTTGGGGTTATGCCGAATAGGTACCCTTATGAAGGAGACTAAAGCCAGCGTACCAAGGTGGCCCATAGTGGTGGTAAGCCGAATTCCGGCTTACCGGGCGGCCCAGTACGATGAAGCGCAGGAGGCCCATCCGGCTAAGGGAAGGTTCCAGAAGCCGGCCCGCACTAAGGATGGCTTAACCCACAAGGCGGGGCCCAAGCCGGGTTAGAGTAGAACTCTGTGACTTAGTCGGTTAGGTTTCCTCCAGTAAACCCTAGGACCGGATGCCTTTATAAGCCGGCCTATGGGACGCCTCAGGGCAAGCTCTAACACACCTTTTCATTGTAATTGGCGTATATTGCCTTATAGTGAATTATAGCAGCACGTAGGGTTTCGCCACCATTGCGAGATCCGAAGCTGGGTAAACCCTTTGTCATCCCGTTGCCGGAACACCCCACGTCTCCAAAACCCCTCTCTCTGCCTAGCTCGATGGCACCCCTGCCGCGGCTAGATTCGACAATACCACGACAGATGGCGCCCACCGTGGGGCAAGAGATGTCCAGGGTTACGTTCCGACCGGGATCTACTGGCGGCGTCGGCGACACCATCGCGGTCGGCTTGGTGAGCTACTTCGACGAGATGGGAGCTGGCCATGTCTTCAACGACGGCTTTTGGACGCCGGCAAAGGAGGATCCCGCCGGTTGGTCCACAGTCTCCGTCGGCGGCTTCGACATCTTCATCGGCTTCACCGCCCAGGCTTTGGACAATCTCGGCTTCACCTCAAGCATGCCCGCCACCCACCCTAGCAACTTCGACGACGGGTCGGATCTGGACTCTGAGGAGATTGCCGATCTGGATCTAGCTTTCGACGCTGACGATGAAGATTCTTAAGACGACGCAAGTTCCACCATGGTGGCGCCGGACTTCCACTTCGTTGGCATCTTAGGAGAATCCGGCTCTAACGAGTCAATGACAGAACCTGAGTCTGTCCTTCCTGCTTTGCAGGCCGGGGCTGATTCAGAAGCCGGATCTGGGGACACTGCCCATATGGAGCAGAGCCTCGAATCTGAAGGAGAATCCGATGATTTTAGTCGGAAAGTTGCATCCTGCTTAGGACGCCCTGTCGAGGTCTTAATGGGTGATGTCTCTGATCCAAAAGATGACCCCAATACCTCGAAAACCGCCAATGGCGAAGAAAGAACTCCAGAAGCCGGAAATCAAAGGGTGGACTTTGTGCCACCACTGGCTCCAACGAAGGAAGTTGGTAGATTGCCGGCTGCAGGAGAAGACATTAACGCTACGGCCGGCGAAGCAATAGAGAAGGAGCACGAAGAAAGGATGGCAAAGTACAAGCAACTGCTAACTCCACTTCCTCCTAACGCATCGCTAGCCGACATTGAAAAGCGCCGCGCCGAACTGGAAGAGCAAGCATCCCAGATAGCGGAGCGCGAAGTTGAGATCACAAACAAGGAAACAGAGTTCATCCGGAAGCAGAGAGAAAATGGAGCCGACGATGTTTTCCGTCCGGCTCGCGACAAGAATCTGCATAAGAGGTTGGATTTCCGCAGCAAGTGGGAAGCCGACCATGTTAATTCAGTCTGGAGAAAGTACCACCACCGACGTGACCCGGTGACTAATTTGTGTTACTTCAACACCCCAGCGAAAAACATGGAGGCGGCCCAGGAGGTCATGTTCGACAAATCGTTGGACCATGACGCTCGCCTCAAATATTCGGCTTATCTACTGGAGGTTGCACAGCAGCAGCAAAACGACTCGCAAGTAAAGTCTGGACGGCTTGTTGATGACTCTCGTATTTGCAACTCGACAGCCAAGAAGCCGATGGCTGCTGCACCTGCAACAAGGGTGGCGATAAGGACCCGAAGGACAAGCAGCCACTTCGGGGTGCGGAATCCCGGACAGGTTCTTCACGCCATCGTGACGCTGGTAGAAGCCGGGAAGGACATCAGAGCCGGGAATGAAGGGAGGACCCTCGTAAGG